>VCRD01000088.1:294871-341785 GCA_006783055.1 Trinorchestia longiramus
TGATGTAGATACAGTATGTTATACATACTGTTATATTTGAAAAAAAACATTTCAGATGATGTCCGTAGGTAATCATATAAGGAACTGAATTGAAGTTCTGAGAAAGGAAAATAATTGAATGGGAGGAACTGTCAACATTTACTAAATATGATTCTTTAAACCGTTTAAGAAGCTCCTATCTGATAATGCATCATGACAGACGTGATAAACCAGATTGCAATAGCAAACCCATGTAGCGTCAGTAGGTGGAGCATAAAATTTGAGAAATTTTCGATGTGGTTGAGCAGAATACTACGCACACCTAATTCCAACTCACATATGTTACAATCCTAAATTAACATGAAGACCAACCTGGTATGGCATCACTTGAGGATAATAAGCGTGGACTCTTTGAGCCTCGTAAGCCAAGCCGTATTGCAGTTTGGACTGCATCGTGTAGTAATGGTAGAGCCACGAGTTGCTCCTCAACACTGCGGCCTCTCGCTCACTCAACACTTGATTAGTGGCCACGATAATGGGTTGCTGCTGGTTCTGAAGAGTTGGAGTGGCTTGTGACTGAGAGGGCTGAGCAGCTTGGGCATTAGACGTGCTTGGAGAAGCTTCAACATTAGGAGCTGGAACAGCGGTGGAGGACGGTGGGATCGGTGGTTGAGGTGTGGGTGCAATTGTGGCTGCTGCAACTGCTGTGGTGGATGTGGCACTCGTGGATGCCGAGGCTGTGGTATTGGTGTTGGTTTCTTGAGCGTCTTTCAGCTGGAGAACACAGTGCACCCAACGCCAAGATCCTCCCGCTGCCTGAAGACGCAGCAGCAAGATGCACGATCGCTCTTGTTCGCTCGACGTTACTACAATGAAAAGAATTTGTTGGCGTGAAATTCAAAAACTTGTGAATTATAATTGAGATCATCAAAAAACACCACTGCAATTACTTTTAGCAGTTTCTAGCCCAGTAGTAATGTACTAGACATTTATGCTAATACTGTTATTTTATTGACATTGACTGCATATAAGATTTTTAAGATTTAGTAGAATAGAACATCCTGTACACTAAAGACAAAAACGATAAAACGACCACTGCCTCTAACTTGCACACTCACAAGCAGGATAATTTTTTCAGAATGTAAAATATGAAAATGTCAGGATCTTTGATCGTTGTTTTACTCACTGAGTCTGTGTTTTGTCTGAGCATCTCTGAGGTTGTCAGGGTGGATGAGGTGGTACCAAGACACACCGGCCAGCGAGCTCTTGTTGTAGCCCAGATAGAACTCACCACTGGAGAAGAAAATGTTGTAAACCACATTAGAAAGTTCATGTTGAGAATAATAATCACTTAAAAAGAAATCAATGAGAACTATCATCAGTAGATTTTTTATCAGAAATATTCTTGACTGAAAATAGAATAAATAAATTTATACAATAATCCATATTTTTAATACAAATAATTCCAGACAGAACCACCTTAATATCTAAAATTATCGGATTTTCAGGAAGATTTTGGGATTCAAGAATCATATCTTAAATTCTAAGGTGGTTTTCAACTGAACCGAATTTTAGATGTATGAATTTTAGCTCGGTTTCAAGCCCAGCTCAGTACTAAGACACAGACGAAAAGGAAAAACGGAAATGGGAGAAAAAAATCGTTTTTCTCGTGTATATAAGTGAAAATAATTCAAATTCTAATTTAGTATTATGGTAAAAAAATGAACTTAGAAAAATCGTTTGGCTTACTGATGAAGCTAAAAGTAGAGGAAGGCGAAAAAGTAATGGTGATAAACGCTAGGAAAAGGCCTAAGTGATGTGACCCATAGCTAACCTCATCTCCTGACTCGGTAAAAAGTTTCATTTCATTCGCATAACGAGAGGCTTTTGACTGAGATTCGTTATCTGTGTGTATGCCCGACCAGATTCTAATATTGAAGATAAATTAAGTGCCCAGGGAGTGAGCCAGCAGGAGATCCTGGTGCTAGCAGCGGGGGTGCAGCATGCCACCGGACGTACACTTGGCAAGCAGCGAGCGCGAGCCAAACTTCGACTAAGATTGAGAGAGCCTCAAGTTGGAGTGGCTGGATTTAATTAAAATTAGCTGCGCTTAAATTCAAATTATTGTAGAATATGTTCAAGGTTCCATTACTAGATTAAAGTAATTCATTTTCAATGCAGATTAAAATTGAGAGTAGAAATTGAGAGTAGAGGATTGAAATTAATTATTTTGAAGATTTTGTGTTTCGAAGGATTGAAAATTTAATCTCCAACAAAAAAGTTATAATAACTCCTTCCTTCAAACAGAATTCATGGTGACCTCCATTTATAAACAATATTTTTAAATTGGTTGAAGATACAAAAGCATAGATAACCAAAGGCTTATTGGTAAAGGGTCTCGATATCAATTTATTTTACTTCAGAACTATGACCTTAAGATTTTGTCAATAAATATTGTGAAAAAACACAGACTCCAGAAACCCAAACGCTGATATGAAAATGCATGCTAAACAAATTAAAAAAAGCGTAAGAAACAGTCTGTTCGCAACGTTTATTTTCCAACGTAGAAACAACTATACAAGAAGCAATTTTAACGCGATTTACTCCACTTGAGAAGTACATTCAGGACATGAGACATCAATTCAGAATTCAGGCTCACTAGAACAGATGAAGAAAATCTCACAATACTACGTAAATGAGAAAAGTCATACAACCGCAAAATAATCACATCAACATGTGCCATCCTGACGTCTCCCTTTGTGTTCGTATTTCCCTGCTAAACAGACTCATTGACTGGAAAAAATTCCTTCCACTGAATTTGGGCATTCCTTTTCTCTGAACTTCTACAGTGTCCAAAATTCTGAATTATCATGATTAATATTCTCATGCTGAATTGATTTTATATACTGGCTGTGATAATTATATGTAGATTATTGTTGTCATACACCTAAGTAATAGAAACGAGTACAAAAAGATATGCACTTGTAGCTTACTTTGGCATAACGCTCATAGCCCATTGACGACTGGTGGGTCATTTTTGACCCACTTTGGCCCTTGCAACCCATATACGTCTGGTGGGTCACTTTTGGCCCACTTTACCATTCACGCTCATATACGTCTGGTGGGCCCCAAACAGAGCATCTGAAGCCACATTTCCCACGCCCCTTCCGTTGCAATGTGTGGCCCTCGGAACACACCCACGACCTCCCCCTCCTATGACGGCCTCACCACTTCCCTAACCTTTCACTCACATCCTGGAATTTTCCTACTCCCCCATCCCCTTCAGCACCAGGGACTCCACCCTTTCTCGCCCTAATTATTGCATGAGGAATATTAAAAATAAAAGCCTACATTTAATTAAGTTTTTTCTTTGCTTTGACATCTCAATACAACTGTTTTTCACCACCTAGTGGTAGTGATGATTGGAATTAACTGAATTTCGACGAGCTTTATGCCCTGAGTTCAATGGGAATACCATCTAAGTTTGAAATCTTGCATCTTCGATGCAAATTTAAGATAAATTTGAACGGTTAAAACATTGATGAACGGCATGGGACTTCGGTATTGAACCAAGAATGGGCCAAACGGCTCGTTCCTATTGCCTTATTCTATTCTATATCGTAATCGATTTTTTGTTGGAATGATGTTTTTTGATTTGAGAAGCATTCTCTATTATGACGTTTTCATAGTCTATTAATAACGAATCATACTCCAGTACTTGAGAATAATATTTTACTATTTAGGAATAAACTGATATCTTCAGCAATGATTTCTGGTTCGCATCTTCAATAATAAATCAATGTTTAATTTTCACATGCAGTTCATGGCATTAGGAATGTTTTGTAGACAATTTATGGTGTGTTAGCGTTGTTCAAAGTTGTTCGTCGTACCATTTTGAGATAATTACCATCATTATGAAGATAAAGTAGTCATTACTTGAGATAAGATGTTTATAGTCAAGGAAATTACCATTACTGGCGGCACGCTGTCTTAACTCATCAAAGTAAATGACTGTAGTTTATCTTATTTATCTTCAATTTTGTTTTATTCCCTGCGAGTAGAATTGAATACCTAAACAGCGAACAAATTACGAATTTTGCTAAGTGTTATGAAATCAACTCAAACTCTTTTCCTGGGGGATTTAGTGGCAGATGAAAGTAATCTATACTAAAATACGTTAATTTCGTAAAAAGTCTCAAATAACAAATACAATATTTGACATCCCGTTCCGAACTTCATATAGGAATTAAAACTTATAAAATCCTTTCACACGGCAGCACCCCTCACCCCACACGGCAGCACCCCACACAGCAGAACCCCTCACCTCACACGGCAGCACCCCACACGGCAACACCCTCTCACCCTACACGGCAACACCCCACACGGCAGCACCCCACACGGCAACACCCTACACCCCACACGGCAACACCCTACACCCCACACGGCAACACCCTACACCCCACACGGCAACACCCTACACCCCACCGTGGTTGCCACGTAGCAAGGGTCATGCGTAGCAACACACAGGGAACGTGCAAGGATTGAGCACGCGTGCACAGCATCGCCTTAATTGGGCGGCATGGTCATGCTCTCATGTGTCAGAGGAGGACAGGAACTCCATTAAATTGTTAACTTCTTACAACTTAATAACATGCATCAAGAATGTAAATGAACGTACGATGCACTTTAGCGTAATTCTCGATGTGTGTTAGTATAAATTCCAGAAGACCAAGGGTCTATTACCTTGTGTTTTTGTGGAGTTTTCTTCACCCATGAAGAACAAACAATTAATGCTAATGGCACCTCGACTGGGTCGGTTTGTCGTAAGTAGAATGCTAAATTGATAAGAATTACTGAGCAGAAACTTTGCACAAAGCTTTTAAAGAACTTATCTCAAGAATTAATTTCTGTTTAGTAATCATCGCAGGATAGTCATTTAGAGAAAATACTTTTTACCCCACCATCAAAGTTAGTTGTGCTCAATAACAAAAAATATTTTACTTCAAAGTGATCCATTTAAACTTGATGCCGCTTAAAGGCCGGTGACAACATGATGCTCTGGTTAAGAAAAAGCAGATTATTTGAAGAAATAACTGCGTTCAGCTTTAGAGACTACATAATGGCCCTATACAAGAAAAACGCTACGAAATTAAAGCGTTTCGAAAAAGTTGCGGTTCGAGGAAGGTTAAGGCAAAGTAACATAAGACATATTTTAATAATGGAACCCAAATGATTATTGGGACCTATAGAAATATACAAAAGCGTTATTTCAGCTCAATTTTTCGGAAGTAATCAAATTATAGACCTGGATTTACGCATTAAAATAACTGGACAAATACTGTTTATTTATTACTAGCAAAATATTTAACGTTAAGGCTCGAAAAAACAAAACAATATTGGGAGAAATTCTTTTCGATTGTTACTCGAAAAATATTACGAATTTTCCAAAGAGCTCACTTTCATGATAGCCGTAATAGAGAATGTGCAACTCATGACTTCATTGACGGTCTTCTAAATAAAACGTTTAAGTACGAATAACAAGCAGCAAAAAGCAGTAAAGTTTCAGACTTGATAACAAAGTAAAATGATGACCGCGGCAATGAAAAGCATCACGTGAGAACTGGCAAGTCGTAGCTCAGGGCAGGGAATAAAGATGACATTATTGAGCTCATGAAATCCTTTGACCCAAATTAGTTATGCTGGAAAGACGTGCCAGTTACGCTTGTTCTTGCACTCCATTTATTTCCTTTTTCTTGATTTCGTACAACATAACTTCCTTTTTTGATTTCCAAAATGTTATGAAAAAAGGAAGTTCTGTAGCTGCACCCTATAGTTCATATTACAGTTTACATACATATGTGCCACCGAAAATCTTATTCTTTTACTGCAAATCTACAACAGCAATTCATTTCCTTTGCTTTGAGGAGGAATTTTTCTCCGAAGTGAAAGCAGTGCATAGAAAGATTTCTTAGATCAGTGAACCCGATTCAATTTTAAAAAATCTGAACATAAAATTGACGTCATCGTCAGGACTGCAATGACGATGTCACGTACTTATGGCAAAGGAACAACATTAATCGTAAGTCTGTACTTCTAGATAACAATGAGCGTTCATCTCGGTGGCAGTTCTTTTACTGTTCATGTGATTTCAATGAACTACATAATTTGTCCTGGCATTATTCTGGTATGGTATAAGAGGAGCCCTTATGGGAGCGGAGTTTGTTAATGTAAGCAGAGGCTCATCAGCTCTTTTGTATATTTTTATATTTTTCCTTTTGTTATCATTTTCTCCTTTGGTTATTCTTTCTGTGTGCGTGGGAGACATCTCATACAATACGCCAAAATTTCAACACTGCGTTTCTAAGCAATCGCTTGAACACCGCTTTTGAATACTCATTCCTCTTTTCCATTTTATTTTAATGCTCCAGTGAGCGGGAAGAAGGAATTGTTTACGAGTCCACAGCAGCCACAGCATCCCCAGCAGATGCCTCTGCCAGACGCTACTGTGCTCCTTCAAATTAAAGGCCAATAGAACATTAAGTGAGAGCTGGACTAGCCAGTCTTCACCACCAGGCTTTCAGCCTCTAGCTTTCATTACAAAAATTAGTACTGAAAAACTGTCTCACGCGATAAACTGTTACATAAAACTCTTTGTTAATTGAGGTTCATAATCGAATTAAATTTTATACTCCTTGAATTTTTTTTATCGTGTTTCTACCGGGAGGTGAAGATTTTAACAAAAGGCTTCCGAATTTGCAACACACAGATGCCTCTATTTTGCTCATAATGTTTTAGATTGGTCGTGTTGCAGCACACATGTGTTTGTGTATATTTTTTGAGTATTCCTTCATTTTAAATTTCATTTTTTCGATATTTTAGTCATAAATTGAAATGTGTGAGAAAAATAAATGATAATACTATTGCTTGAATTCGGATATACATTGATATATAAATTGAAACTGGATGTAAAACTGTCATGTCGACAATAGTGAAATTTTTCGGTATTTCTGAATCCAAAACATTCAAATATATATTTTCATTAATTGAAAATATAAATAGTTTTTGCTTATAGTATTCCCATGTCCATTTCTCCGTTTAGATGGGCATCTTTTGGTCTCTACAAGATGCAGGAGTAGATGTGAAATCAAAATAAATTTAGAAATTGCTCACCGGATTCAAAATGAGATTATTTAATTGTATATGTATGATCTTCATTATGAATAACTTTTATTGAGTGTTACTGATTTTGCTCATTTACACTCACTGCTAGGCCATTGTTCTAATTTTTAACGACTATTCTGAACGCAACCACTTTTTTAATATCAGTATACCGAATTAACAGTTCGTTTGTTTGAACTATTATGGCATTTTCCTTTTTATTACTTAACACGACTGCTATCTCTGGATAGTTTTTCCACTAATTTTTATACGTATGAGCACACTCTGCACTTTTCTTCTGAATAAGCTTAAAAGCACAGCTTGAAAAAAGTTAATTCATAAAGAGAAATTGCGAAAAGACGGGAGATATAATTTTGCATTCTCTGATGTAGTCACTCTTCATCTTCCCTTCCATACTCACTCTTCATCTTCCCGCACGTACTTACTTTCCGTTTACCCTCATGTACTCAATTTCTGTTTTCCTTCACGTACTCACTTTTTGTTTTCCCTCACGTAATCACTTTCCGTCTTCCCTCATGTAATCACTTTCCGTCTTCCCTTGTGTACTCACTTTTTATCGATGCTGAGTATCTTCATGTCGAGAGTGTGAAGGGTGGTGAAGACATTGGTCGCGCCTTGAACCACACTCTCGCGCGTCTCCGGCATGGCGACCGGCGAGCAGTGAGCCAGAAACACGGGTTCGTTACGGGAGCAGAGTGGCAAGTACGACAAGAAATGGCCGTGAACAAGCACAACCTGTGACAGAAATGGTGAAATATCATTCAATCAGAAAGGGATTATGTGAAATGCTTTTTAAAAACTTTGTAAAATTACGTTGCATCAGTGGGTGACACTACATTACATCACTTATATTATATATCTGAATATACGCTGACGATAGTTTTTTCCATATTATTACATAGGATCATATCGGTGAATTGGTTACTTTAAATTTGCATGACACTTATTTTTGTAATTTTAGTCATTACAAAAAAAATGTATTAATCGCTGGACCTAGTGCGTTTTGATTTGTAAAGTGGAGCATTCTGAGTGCTTTTTATCAGAAATAAGGAACAAATTTGAAGTGAAATGTAGTTTTCAAGTCTGAGAACTTGTATATTTCTTGATTACAAAGCACATTTCTCAGCCAGCGTTGCTAGTGTACTGAACCAAAAGACATGGAGGCGCGATGAACTTCTAACAAAAAGAACAGTGAACCATCAAAAGACATACCCCAAAACGGTATTAAATTCCAACAAACTTTCTGCAAGTTCAAGTGGAAATAAATCCTTACTTTTTGGTCACCAAATCGCATCTGCCTGCGTGCATTTCTAGAGACGTTCATGCGGCACAGGAAAAGCCTGTCGTCCTCTGGCCCCCCTTGAGCTGCCCTGACCAGTTCTGCCTGGACTGCAGCGTGATCTTGCTTGTCCAGGATGTCAAATACGCTGTCGCCATGGATCAGTAGGTCTTCCTGTGATACAACAAATGAAAACCATTTATTAACAAGTTTCCTGGGATTGCCTAGCCGGTGTAAATCTTTACTTTGTACACATAGTCCCTAGAAATCTTTGAAAAAAATACAGAACCTAACCTAAGTGACCCACCGGTGGGTCACTTCGCAGGAAATGTGTTAAACATGGATTTTATTGATTCTTGAATTCTTTGTCACTAGGTGGATAAGAAAGAATAGTTGTAACTTAAGAAATGAGTATGATCAAAATATTTGAAGAGCCTGCTATTGAATGCGCAAGTTTAAAAATAGGGTCGAAAATGTGTTTCACTTTGAAAATTCCACTCTTAAAGGAAAATGTGACGTGTCTACTTGGGCGATCATTGCAAGTAATAACTATGTAACTGATGAGTAGCAAAGCATCGAATTGACGTTTATATCACAAACAGCGATCGCTGTAAGTCCAGCCAGCCAATCACCACTGGGAGATCCATGACATTAATGTTAGTATGTCAAAATTTGTACACAATGACGAAGTAAAACAATGACTGCGTAAGCATGGCCGACACTTCAAGTCATGTCAACCAGAATGACATGGCGGAAGTTCCTTCAAGAAGTTTAGCTAATAACGGAAAAGAATGCGATGATATCATAAGGAAGACAAGCACGTCATCAAATAGGCCCACATCACTAGCGCACAGAAGCCCACTCCATCAAGCACACAGGCCGTCATCAAGACCTCAACTTGAAGCTCTTGAACACAAAACGCCCTCTCATTTAGGCCTCATCTGCATGTCGTGTTCCATGGTCTCATCCGGGAGTGTACCATGTCCTTCACGTACACGTTCTCGTGGCAAACGGTAGAGGGAGTGGGCTTGCTTTTCTTAACAATTTTTTTCACTAAACAACGAATGAAGCTTCGCATATGAGAAATCATAATTGTCTGAATAATACAGGAAATACTAAAAGAGTTATGTATGATGGGTTTCATGAATTAAATATTGTAAATGTTTTGTCATATTCGAGTAAAGTGTAGGAAATCATGCAATTCAGCGGAGTCACGTAGTAATCGAAAAGAAATTGTTTCCCTAGTGAGAAGAACCTTTAATTTTAATTCCGTGTTCTACATTCACATTTATTTCTGTATTCTCATGTGAGTACTTCACTGAAACATACAGGCCAACAAACTATGATCCCATTATTTTGAGAATATCATACGTTTTTCTCATAAATAAAGCTCCATGGAGTCTGTAAATAAGAACAATTCATTTCTTTGGTACATGAAGAATATTGGACAGAGAGCTCAAATTATTCAGTCGACTGCAATTAAGGCCTTCTAGAAATATTTCACAAATAAAAATACATAAATGCTATTCGTACACGTCACTCAAACATCAAACATAATGTTCACCATTTGACATATCATTGCTGTTGAAGAATTTCGAAATCGCTCAAGACCGAAGATTAATGTCCTGCAATCTGTAGCTAATACTACGGTTACGAGCGCCCACAAAAAATGATAGAAACCTCCCAACGCTCCGCGTTTCGGTGACACTGTGACAACATCCTCAAAAAAGATGATCACGCAGGTCGGGCTAACCTCAAGAAGATCACAGCTCTATCCGATAAAAAAACGTATAATTATCCCTTTGTGGACAAGGGCGATAGTCTAGAGCTCGCTCGGCCGAAAGGCGAACCATGGGAAAGCATTTCGCTTTGAGATTCTTGTCATCGAGCAACAAAACTACAATTATTGCAAGTTGATCCTGATGTCAGATTGAACGTAACGGTGGTTTCAAAGATGGTTTTCTCGGGTTGGTGGTTGCGAAAATTGAGTGGGATAATTAATGTTATGCCAATGTAACGGTTGATGGGTCATTTCTATGTTGTAAATAAGGAAGAAACCAATTCGTTTTTGCATTGTGTTCATCTGTATGATCTCCCTAGGAAGAATTCATCTGCATACACGCACATAGAAACAAAGGAAATGTAAGTTCCTTATCCTTTGCCAAAGTAAGCTTGAATTGTTCGAAACTTCGCTCCTTTTTGATGACGACTGTTGACCCTGTTCAACATTTTACTTAGGGACTCCGTTTTCTACTTGGTATATCCAACCCCAAATCATGCCCTAACTTTCTTTGTGCTTTGATTAGTTCATAAAGAACTCGTGGCCCACATTCTTATTTGTAGAATTTATGTATTTCTAACCTCATTGAAATATATGTACTGAAGTAACAAGAGTAATTTTCAAACCGAAACGACTGCTGTTTTTTGAGCAAGAATTTAAAGTCGTCATTCAAAAGAACAGCCAGTTTCCTATTGGAAAATTGACACTGATCCATTTCAGTATTGCTGAAAAACTGCTCAGATATTTAGCTGCAACATGTTTCTAGCATTAAAATATGTTACGTTAAACGCTTTCTTTAAATGATGAAAAGCCTCTTACCATTGAGTGGCCGAGATACTCTGCAGCATTATCGGAAATGTAGAGTAATTTTCCTCCTTGTGTCATCATGATGAGGAAACCATTGAGGGCCTGAGGGATGTCAGAAAAAGTACTAGTTAGAACACACTTTTAAATAAAAAGACACACTTTTTATGAGAAATTAAAAGGCTCCTTTGATGGTTGCCACCTATTTACTCCAATTAATAGGATAGAATTTTTATGATAAATTTTATTCTGATAAAAAGATGATATCCTCATCTTCTTATAAGAAATACTCTAATTGATGAGACATGCTTTATATGAGACATTGATGTTACTTTTATGGCTGCCATATATTTACTTTATGATATTTTGTAGAAATACTTTTGCAGAAATATTATACTATTTGTAACATATGTGATGAATAATTTGAAAAAAACGCGTGTTACGGATTGTTGACATTTTAGCTCTATGGCATTTGCTTCTTATCTCCATTGTTAACTTGAAATTCTGACCCTACACTGAGCGTAGTCATGCTATACTTTATTGTGTACATGTAACAAATGAAAACATAGGTCAGTAATGTGATCGAATTTAAAGAAGGTAAAGTGTAGAATATCAATTGAAATCTGGCCTGCAGGCTACATTAAGGAGTTGTAAATAGAATTATGTACACACATTAGACTAGTAGAAAAACGTGTTATTTTCCACGCGATAAACTCTCACCTTTAAGAACTCCATGTTGGCGCTTTCTGTAGCCAGTCTTGTTGCTTGTTGTTTTAGAACTGATGGGAAAAAGGTACAAGCTAATTATTGACTCTAACATCGAATTCGTTGCAAACTCATTCACAATTATTCACAGGTTGACTTGAAAAATATTTCACATGTTCTTAAGTAAGCGTATTATGCATCAAAAATGTACAAAATATTCTTTTCACTAAGACCGTAAATGAATCAAAAGTTCAGATGTGCTTTATAACATTTTTAAAACATCAAACTAGGAATTCAACCAGCATTATATTTATAAACAGGCGCTTTGACCACTGAAAGAAACCAATACTAAAATTTTCCGTCAGAAATATCCCGTTTGCTGAGTAGAGCATATAATTTTGATTACTACTGAATCTGACCTTGTTGGAAGTAGTTGCTCTTCCTGACATAGACGCAGACGAGGGCCATGAGTTGCAGCTGCGACAAGCGCTGTCGTGTGGAAGGAGGCAGAGGAAGAAGCTCCCTCAGTTGACCGATCTCTGCGTTGAGGAGATCCCTCCGCATCTTGGAGGCGCCTTTGGTCGACTTAGTGCCCTCAAAACTGAGGGAAGTGACAAAACTTCGGTTACAACCGAGAATTTGTTTCGATCATGAATAGAAAACGAAAAACAAAGTTTGTGTTTCTTATATTTTCCCTATTTAAAGAAGGATTAATTAAAATTAAGTGTCAAATTCTTAGTCAAATTTCGTGCAAGCAAAACTTATACGTGTGGCATTAACTAAGAGATGAAAGAGATGTCTATGTGTACACCATGTACATGATACACCTCATTTTCTTGTAGCACACTCTATACTAGAATCCTTACTAGAAACAGCCGAATAAAATTCAGTCACAGCTGTTTCAACGTCCACCATGCAGTCACATACACGTCGTACTAAACATAAAAAATGAAATGACGAAAATATGCATTAAAAGATTCTTTCAACAATCCGTAAAACATGAACGTCCATTTGCATGAAATTATTTAATATGAACTCATTTACTTCTTAGTTGTCATTATTCACTATGGCTATAGGTCTGCAAGCGTAGTTATTATTGTTGACTATACCTAAAATCTGTAATCGCGGTTGTTATTGTTGACTATTACAGGTATGGAAAAATGGTTGTTATGGTAGATTATGGCTACAGATCTACATTCGTGGTTGTTATTGTTGACTATGATTAAAGGTCTGCAAGCGTGGTTTTTATTGTCCACTATTACAGGTCTGCAAGCGTGGTTGTTATTGTTGACTATGCACGAAGACTTGTCTGCATCACTACCCTCCACTTCGAGTGGTGACGGTGCAGTTGTCGACGTCCCCAGTAAACTACAACAAAATTTTTTACCCTTTTCACTTTAGCGTCCTTCACCCACAACAGTGTGGCAATGTTTGCGTTAATAATCAAATGTTTCTGATAATTTTCATTGATTATAACATTATCGACTGAAATTAACGCTAATTCGACCCAAAATTTTAACACGTCTTGTGTCTTGATGCTCCCTCCTTCTACTCAGAGAGAATAATTTGAAGTTTTTATTATTATCTCTTGGCTGCCAAATATCGAACGTGGACAATTGTAGTCAAATTTTTAATACTATCCTTTACATTTAATGATTGCCTTCCAACTTCGCTCCTACAGGACCGTCTGAACTCTGCAGCAAGAGTGGCATATCTTGAGCCCATTGTCCGGTCCTACACTGCAATGATCCTATAACGACCACTATCTTATTTTAAACATACAAAGAAATGAACTCCAATAAAATAGTAGTAAGTACTCATTTCTCAGTATGGTTTAAGCAATGTTAGTGCCACTATGGGATTAGTTTTAGAAATAGTCATACACATTGTTAACCCAAATCATAGAAACTTTTCGACTCTCATTTTGAAAAATGACCATGTAAATTGTGGCTCAGGCCTTCTTTCACTAAGAAAGACAACGGTTTTTAGACATTTCTCTTTGTTGCGCAGGAAGCACTTCAGTATTGTCGAGGAATCATCGGTCGTTTTTGTAAAATGATAAAGTCATCTCCGCCGAAGAGAGGAAATGTTCAGAAGCTCTTGGAAGTGTCTCTAAAACATTTCACGGATAACACCGAACAAACACTCAAAATGACAGTTGTTTTGGTGCTCAAGATGGCAGCAACGCGGGGAAAAAACTGAGATTTAAGAAGAACAAGCACGGAAAATATTACTAGTGTCTACATGAGAGTCATTAAAAAAGTTTGTAACCCTGAAAAAAATAGGATAAATAATACGTACGTACCAAGTTCAATTTTACGTAATAGTCAAAAAGGAAACTGGTCAAAAATAATTCCCACCTCATTGACATAAACCTAAGACGTCATTCAGAGGGTTGGAGGACTTCATGAAAAGTAAGAATGAAATTCTTCTGATGAAATCGACCCAGGTATCAGTAGCGCGTGCTGTACACGACACAGTCGGCAGAATTAATATTTGATGACTTGTTTATGGGTTTACAAGCACACGCATAGCATCCCAAATAAGTTTTCATTTTTATTACGTTTGTTCAGAATTTTAAGAATAGTTATTCCATGATCTGCGTGAAGTTAAAAATGTTTCATGAGAAAATTTTTGCCATGAACCGTTTCCCACATGGGAAAATCCACGAAGACCACCAGTAAAGCAATAATCCTTCGAAATGCGTCTGCCATGACAATAAACGTAGTTGTTTTAAGAAAAAACTATAAAATGAGGTTATGGAATTTTCATGCTCTAAAACTATGCATTTTATTTCAGAAGAATGAGAACCTGAGCACAAATAGAACCTTGTTGTTTGTGTAATAATCCATTAACTTAGCTAAGCAGTTTTGATGACACTGGCAACACGAACTTTTTTGACCGTTACGGTACCCAGGAATTTTATAGAAACGTTACAAAATTGAGGTGAGAAGAGATTAAATGCAATTTTTTGCAATAGTTTTATTTGACTGTTTTTGCCCATTTCTTCTTTCTGATTCGTATGAAGATATCAACACAAACGGATCTCCGTGTGCGGCGAGCAGGAGTAAGGCTGACAAGGGCCGGCAGCTCACCGCTGTTAGATGATAAACGACCTGGTCACAGTGTGACAATCCTCCTCCTTAATCCTGTTCACTCTCAATGACCAAGCAAACCTAACGAATTCATCCACCATGACACCATCATGCTGGCCACCAGAGAAGAAAAAATGCCACCTGCAATATTCATCGCCGTATTTCGATGATTCCCAGAATGAAAAAGATCCCCGATGACAGAATGCAACGGACATAAACGTGTTTTATTCATATTTTTGCGATGATTTTCTAACAAATTCAGATGTTGGGGAAAAGGTTTGAGATAAATATAATAATAGTAAGGGTAGTTCAAAAAGTCTCATTTTTCAAAAGCGGGTAAAGTGTTTAATAAAGAAATGAAATTCCTTTATTATTAAAAGGAAGTATTTTGAAGTTTTATCAACGCGACAGAAAATTAATTGTTCTAATAAATTTATCTATGCAGCCGAAATAATCATCTAATGAAGCCATCCATTTGGAAGTGGAATATAAAAGCCCCTCACAGAATTCCTATGCGCGTTGCTTTCCTATACGAGTTGAGTGTTTCGTAAAGGTTCAAGTTAATTGCAATGGAAGCTAAAGAATTACAAAATTCACGTAGACATGCATAAAGAACACTTACACTGATATTCTCGTTTAACTGTCAACACAGTTGTCCACGTGTTCCCTATAATTTATTCATAATTAAGTGTTAACACCACTGCCAACCTCTGTACAATGTGCTCAATACAAAAATATTCTTTGTGTTTTTATTTCAGCGTGAACATTGAGGACGCTAAAGTTTTATATTGAGATAATTTTTCATGGGCTTTTGAGAAATTTCGACGAACCTAAGCTTGCTACTGATATATGGGTGAGAAAGCCTTACCCAGAGCTTCATATTGAGTGTGAATATTAAAACAGACCTACTCTGAATACACTGTTTTAAATAGTTTTAAGAGTACCACTGATTTGTCTGTAATAGATACGAACGCTGCTTACAGCACTTTTGTTTATTGTAAACTCTTAGGCAAGACAGCGCTAAATACATTTTAAATATGTAGTATCATTAGTAATGCTGATTTCTCTCATAGTTCCCAACGTTATTTCTGATACGCACTTTATACTTTATACTCTTCATTTGTGTATTAAGCATTCTATAATAATTGCAAATTTCAGAGCAGGAGATCTAAATACATTTTAAATAGTGTCAAAAGAACTAGACTAAAGAGTGCGGTATATAGAATACAAACGCAGTTTTAGCACTCTATATTGAGCGCGAATATTGAGGCAGAACTGCTCTAAATACACTCCTAAATAGTGTCAAGAATACCGCCGACTTGACTACGCCACATTAGATACAAATACTGTCATTAGCACTCTATATTGAGTGCGAACACCTGAGGCATGGAGTACACAGTCTCCCCCACAGCACTTTCGGCACCGCCTTTGATTGTGTAGTCTCTCAAGTCATTTGCAGGCGACTAGGAGTCTCCTCAGCCAGTGATAATGGCTCCTGGATTGAAGAAGTAACTCAGCGTAATCCCTTCCGATGGTTCCATGCCACCAATCTTCAGGGTTGTTAAAAGGAAAGTGTGTACCAAATACTTTTGGCTTGATTTAAAGTGGTGTGCGGCTTTTGAATTCGGTTTACTCATCTGTGCTTAACATCGAATAATGTTGGCTGAATTTTTTCCTAGCCTTTTGTTGTGGCAAAACCGGTTAATATTCGTGGCTTCATTTGTGAAACTTATTTCATAATATGTGATACATGTGATGATTTTCACATGACAACAAAATTCCTTCACTACTTAGCGTCATCATACGAGAGGATACATGACGAGTATGTGGCATAGCAACTATTGTTTTTTATCGTATTTTTTGCACATAGACATCAGTCCACAAGAGGTGACTATATTTTTTAAGTATACTTGCATTCGACTTTATTTTTCCCTACATTCGACTATATTTTTCCTTGTAGGTTAATGGACAATTTTGACCGCACTAAGAAAAGAGCATGCAATAGTAATCAAAGTGTTACATGAAATAAAATTGTGTTACTTTCTCATCACATACATTGCAGGCAGTACTACTCTCTCATCACATACATTGCAGGCAGTACTACTCTCTCATCACATACATTGCAGGCAGTACTACTCTCTCATCACGTACATTGCAGGCAGTACTACTCTCTCATCACATACATTGCAGGCAGTACTACTCTCTCATCACATACATTGCAGGCAGTACTACTCTCTCATCACATACATTGCAGGCAGTAGAACTCTTTCATCACATACATTGCAGGCAGTACTACTCTCTCATCACATACATTGCAGGCAGTACTACTCTCTCATCACATACATTGCAGGCAGTACAACTCTCTCATCACATACATTGCAGGACTCGAACAGTTTTATCTATGACTAAGAGCATCTGAACGCCCTACATCGTATAATAAGTTGACCATTAGGATACCCCAATTAATGAGTTCATTCAACCATTCACTCAACCATTTACTCATAAACATCAATAACTTGTAATTAACAGGAGGTTAACATCCTCATTAACACACTTTAAGTAGTATTGATCTCAAGGTTCTTCTCATCGGGAGCCGACATGGACTCTTATGTTCATAGATGCAATACATTAAGATGTAACAACTCAAATGAGGAGTTTTTCTGTGAATTTAAATATTTTTACGCATCATTTTACCACTTAATTATTAACAGACGTATTACTCAGAAAAATTGGATGAAAGAACATGTTAATTTCAATAAAAATTAACTTTCCGTGTGAAAAATGGGATTTGAAAATTCCATAAGGGGATTACGTACACTTCAGTAATCGTACTGTCATTTATATGTACAGTACTCTTAGTATTTTTTATATTTTTATGTACAGTACTTTCTAACCAAAATTAAAATAGAAGAAGATCTGTGCTGCAACTAACCTTCCCATCCTCGTGATGATCACAACATTTTAGTAAATTTTACCCAAGATATTAGAATCTTCTTAGATCGCAATGAATATTTCCTAATTTACAGAGGCAGGCACAGCCAGCGATGCGTCTTCTATGAACAAAATTTAATGGGAAACGAAACAATGGACGTTCTGGCCCCCGTGTAATTACGTCTCATTATCCATCACACACAAAGAGCAATTGAAGGCCTCAGCTTTACTTTAGAACATCGACTTATAAATCTTCCCACCCACCTGATGATGCGCAAGAGTGAAATTAGTATGATACATGTGCTATAATTTTTAAAAACTCTTTGTGAATTAAATACATACATCTACTACCACTAATTTTAAATTATGTACTAATGAAATTACAAATTAAAGCTTTGAAGTCGACATTCAGGGCTGTAATTTTCATCGCACGTTGCTTTCGGAATTTCTCATTTTTCAATTAACATCATTGTTGACAATAGCATCTAAAAGTAGCCATGGACGGATGAAATGGTATTTTTCCCAAAAATCCCTCCTTTTCTATAATGTGTTAAACATATTTCAGTTAGCAGTAATTTAAATTACTAAGTAAGCTTTAACACATCTAATTGCTCAACTCATTAGTTGGGGTAATAAACGCTACTATACAGAGGACCACCTGGAGGCTAACCTAAATATACGTAGCTCTTGGCCTTAGCACGCCTTCCCACGTTGTTCAGATGGGTCGGCTTCATCGATGGGACCTGGGATGCTGCCTCTTTCTTTCTTTTTTACTGATTGCTTTGACGGAACAGAGCCTCAAAGACGCCCCAGGGACGTCGACAATAAAGCTGCCCGTGATTTAGAAGAAGACTCCACTAAACAGCGTCAACGGAGATAAACACGGGTCTCGACAGCCTCGGAATGGTCAAGGATTCATTGAAGTTTTTTACAGTGAATTGCTGTCACATGATCAAGTCTTGGTCATCAAAGGGCAGTGCCGAGACAGTTTGATTAGGTGAGAGACTAGCTATTTGTCGCAAGATATACTGAAGAGGACCGCTCATTATCTGTCCGGTATGTGTAACGGGCGACCGAAGGTTCACTGCAAGGAACCCTTTTATTTACCAAATAACCTTCAATCTAGCATGATCACTCGTCGCACAGGATGGACTTACAAGTACTGAACTATACCAGAGTACTATATCTATCACGGTAATTAATGATATTAACTTTTTGCGGTTGATTCTCACGGCTGCAGACAGTTCCAGTTTGCCGAGTTCTACCCCGCAGGCCTCACGACTCTCCTATTGGGCAAACAAATTCGCCTGTAGCCTAGAGCACTCAAACACCATCTCGGAGTTCATGCACTTATCGTTTAGTTTCGCACGATGTAAATATAAGGTTGGCACAACAAAATAATTAGACGGGAGTACTGGTTTACCTTAGCTTTACTGCACAGCAGCCGACCCAAGATTTGATTTAGATAACGTCACTTTGGAAATTGCAGCCTTATAGCGGGGGAGGAGCAGTGACAATAACGAAAGTCCATCAACCGAATTTCTTCTTCTTAATTCTATCATTGCTATAGATGCACAGAGAGAAGATCCCTTTTTACGAATGAGCGATACGAGAAACTTCGTCCTAATTAAGTTCATGCATGTCCTTTATTCCAGGTTTGTTGTTCATTATCAAATGAAACATTTTAATTCTTTCTTGAAGTGCCAAACTTTGCAGCACAGAGTCAATATTAAGAAAATTCATTGCACGATTTTTATCAGCAATTAATGGATTAACTCATTTCTGAAAATTAAATAAACATTTATTATGTCTCTCACATAAAATAACATGATTCTTCGCTCTGCATTCATTTACAATCATCGCTCAAAAAATAGCACGCTATGAGCAAGATTTTGATTTTATATGTAAAAAAACAGATGTTAACAAAAATGTATATCGCTATAGTATTGTGCCATTATTATGATGTCAACATAACGTATATTCTCTCATTTTGAATTGTCTCTAGAGTTTTGCCAAATTTTCTTCCTGCTTGATTTCATTTGTACGCAAGATGATAGTCAAGATTTTCCCTGCACTAAACTTCACTTTACCAAACTGTATTTTTGCAATAGGAACTAAAACAGTCAATGGACTAACACAAATATTTTAAGCCCCTTTTATCTCATAGGACACTTAACCGTAAAAAATACTACACCGTATAATTTTCTTCTAGTTCAATATGACTACTTGATTCTTTTCCATATTTTCCCGTTCCCATTTTCAGGTAACGTCTAACCCTCTCTCCTACGTACGTGAAGGTAAAGCTTCGAAAAGATGGTTCGTTCTTTAAATAGATATATATTTATTGATGTTGTTAAAACGCCATCTTTCATTCAAGTTCCTTCATTCCTTATTTTAAAGCAATACTTTTCTTTTCCATAGACGTGAAATTCTTCTAACTTTAAAATAACACTGACGTTGGTTATTCTAACAACGTATCATTGTTACGTTATTTATAATGACAAATGCTAAAAGTTATTTTCTAGTCCATCAGGAGCTTCATATATGATATTTATGTTCTGTAGATTGCAAAATAAGACAATTTGTGGAATTTTGTTATGCCCAAGTTCCATAAACTTCAAGAACATTCATCGCTCACGCACGCAAATAAAATTTATCGTAACACCAGCATTTAATCAGTTCTAACCATTTATCGTAGCACCAGAATAATTTTCCCGATCACAATTTTCCCGATCACAATTTTCTGTAAAATTTTACTCGCTCCTGCATATTTCAACATCGATTTCACTTTTCTACTCTTAGTGGAGGTATGAATCTCTTCTAAGCTTTTCTATCCCCCATCAATTATGAAGTGCAAATTTCTTTAAAGATTTTCTTGTTCATGTGTTAAAATGAAATGTATTGACGTTAAAAATTATCCATCAACATAAAAAATCCTTATAAAATATCATTATAGAGTTCATTCTATTGAAACCTCTTCATTTGTAATTTATATTATTTTCATACTCCCAATAGCAAAATAAACTCTGGAAATTTCATAATCTGATACTAGATTATAATTTTATTCCTGTATCGCCTACTGGAATGAAAAAAAGCACCGAGTATTGGAGCGGGAAACTCAGAAAGAAACTGTCCCCCCGACGGACCTAACTTGGGAATATCTTAGTGTTCACCATCTCGAAACATAAATCCCTGAAGTTCTCTTATCTTCCTGAAGCAAACTGATCCATGGGTGTGGGAGCAAGTCAGTAAAGTTGAAACTTTGCCAGGGGCCTGGCGGGGTCGTGACGCAGCGGGGTATTAGGCAGGGCAATCTGATGTTCGACCCAGTAAGTGTGACTCAGTCTTCACGGCCGCGCAACTGCCAGAAGGCGAAGATGTGCCTCAGTTAAATGCTCCAGAACTGAACTCCGCCACTACGCGGATCACAGCAGTTTGGGAGACAGTTCGAAAGCGATTGATTTTAGCGGATCGCCTAATTCTTCTTTTCCAAGTCTAAGTATTTTTATAGTTTCATTAGACCCAAATTCTTCGCTCGAAGTGCATACACTGCATTGTGGTAAACACTTGGCGAAACATTTCAATAAAATGGAGTTTTAAGTGAAACACAATGTACATATCAGGTTCTTTCTTTGCTTAGGAGTTTATGACAATAATCTACAAGTTTAGGCTGAACGATCGATTTACAATTAAAAATTTCTTAACTGATTTCAAAATTATAAGAATATTAAGCTAAAATATTCAAAAACTCAGTATCTTGAAGTATTACCTCTCATGATGTTAATATCCTTATTGTTAATAATGAAGCATACGTTGAAATCAGAAGAAGAAGAAGAAGAAGAGAAGAACCTGAGTGCTAGTTTGAGTCAAGCTATAATTTAGCAACCAAGGAATGAAACTAAGATTCAAAATTTTTTCCTATAGATGAATGTAACCCACCTGCACATCTTGAGAATGTCGTGCATGTTTGCTTGGATGCCAAAACCTTGTTTTCTGATGCAGATCAAATTGGTGAAGCCGTCGTTCCCGCCTGGCTGGATGACTTGTTAGTGACACTCCACTCCAACTGACACTAAATCCAGTTCAAGACTATCAATTATATTCCTTCAAAATTCTCGTTTGTTCCAGTTCGGTGTTCACTCGTAATTCACTCTCGTTGAAGTCTCAGTGAATAACTTTTATTTTAACAGATTTTCTGGAAGTTTCTGTGCATATAAATGAGTAATCGGCTATTTCAATTCATCTTTAGTTCGACTTGTATAAGTTTGAAATCACACATTTATGATGAGATGGCGTTGCTTACGATACGACGATATCCTTTCCGCACGAGAGACAGTAGATGAATTTTTTACGAGGCATCTGCAGTCTAAGACACAGAAGGGCAAAGTCGATTACGAGACCAAAAGAGGTGCAAGATAAGGAGCAACGAACGAGCAAGCGGTATGCAGATGTACACACGCCACTGTCACACTCCTAACTAACTCAAGATCGCTTTCTCACCTGTGCCCTCAACGCTTCCAGGGTTTCATCGCCAGTTTGGCTCCTCCTCTTCGTGGGACCCACCCTGCCGCCACTGGAATGCTAATCAAAGCTCGGAGTTACGCCGCACACGCTTCTAGATATTCATGGAACCTATGCTAAAAAGAAATCTAGTGCATTTCGTCTTGAATCCGACTGTTCAATAACCGTATAGAGAGCTTGCAGGATTGTGCTTAGAGATGCTTTACTAAAGAATTGTTTACAAGCCTTGTTTTACAGAATCTTTCCTTTTGAGCTTGTGGCTGCAATCCTAAGCTGGGCACGAGTCGTTCCATACCTCTATGACTCCACCCCCATGTCTTCTCTTGGTCACGATTGGTCTCCCGAAGAAGCGAGCGGAAGGAGTTTGGACGCTTGCCGAGAGACTGCCCATGCGGTTTTTATGGTAGTTTTTTTGTGATTTGGACAGCTCCTGCCAAGGTGTTGAACTGCAAGACACGTGGGCAAGGATCTCAAGTATCACTGAACGATTCTGAAGCCTCACGCTTTGTCGCGACCGGCCGACGGAATCCAAGGCATGGACCTTCTCTTGGAGCTGTGCTATGGAAAGGAGCAAAATTACATATTAATATATTCAGCGTAGTTATATGAAAGCTTTGTCAGTGGCTAGCACGAGTCTTTGAATAACAGAAAACGTAGTTGCAATATTCACATAATGGTTAGTTTGGATCACAACACTTTTACTATGAGCAACACTGGTACAGAAGAAATCACTGTTTGCGCTTCATTTAGGCCCCAAAAAGAAGAACGCATTGCGTTGGAGCTTCCTTGCACGATAAACTGTTTTGTTGCGGTTCCAATATTCCTGTTCATGTTTTCCGTGAATGATATATCATAATTATTTATTGGTGATTGCCAGGAGTAAGTGCAATTGAGTATTCTTCAACTTAGACTCCTTAAGTAGTATTCATATGCGGCTCACGCCTTAGAATTCTGATTGGCTGGATATAGTAAAAATATCGATACGTCTTTTCGAGTATTTCCCTACGTTGCAGCTTCATGCTAACTGAGCCATAACCCTTGCCATTAATTCAGTGTTAGAATGGAACGTCATTTATAGAACGCAATGTAGCAGATAATTTGAATTTAGGCTTGAAGGAGGAAACCATTAGGTATTTTGGCTATAGCTTGCATCATTGTATCCGAGTCGTCACGAGTTCAGACACTCGTAGTCTAATTTTACAACAACAAGAATCACGAACATTATTCTATGTGTAACGATGCTCTGTGCATCAAATTTGCATGTCACTTATGCAATACTTTTCCAAAGGAACTTAAAAAGTACTACAACAGCCAAAATGTCCTACATGGACATGACCCAAAATAATCAATTAATGAAGAGCATTTAGGTTGAAAGATGGGCTACTACAATATTCTTTTATGGCTTGCAGTAAAATCAAACCTGAAATACCTTATGAGTAGATGTCCACCATGCTGCGAACGATGTCATTAAAGTCCGTGGCGTTCTTTGTTGGTTCATTTGGGAAGTCGCTAAGCCGAACTTGTGGCTTGGTAAGTCGTAAATTAGCCTTCCTTCGAACTTAACGACAGAATAACATTTTTCTAGGGCCCTTTGAAAGTTATGGAAAGCTAGATTCTTGTCCGCTGTATCGAAGACCATGTTAAATAGCGGAATGAGTTCCGTAATGCAAGAACGGTGTTCTGTTGTGCACCCCAGAGTACGAAAATAACTACTCCTCAAGTTGGAAGGAGTGGAAATGCATCGGTTTTACGGTCGATTTCGCTCCTGCCGTACTACTAACTTTTCTGCACTGTGTAGCATAAAGTTTTAATGGAAACGCAATGTGAAACACCTATTGCTTAAAAAATATGAACATCGCTCATAGAGTTTAAACAATCCCCGACAAATAGAGTAAATAAACTATAAATGAATTACCCTGCATGATCCAGTAAGCCTAAAGAAATTTTCCTTCCGCCCAGGAACAAAATAGCTTGCCTAGTGCTGTTCTGTGCGCCCCTGTGAGGTTGAATTTGTTACCTCCTATGCATAGTGTGACTCCATGGTTCACTGAAGTTGTCACTCGGTTCAGAATATGCATAACAAGCAACAGGACCATGTTCGGGGCTAGGCTACCTACTGACAGCACCTTAGCTCAAGTACCTCCTCACCGTGGGAACCTCCAGTGTCATATTTCTTGGGACCTTTGCGACCCATGAGTCTCCGAGACCTATGGAACGGACTTGGCGGCGCATGCTCCCAACGATTTATGAAAATGAAGCGGAGCAAGCGACAGGACGCAGGGCACGAGCAGAGCGTAAAATCAATCAACACAAGATGGTTGAACTACTTAGTGCACCAACTCCTTGCCAACATTACAATTCAAAACCGATCGACTTCAGCTGCAGTCGCTGAGAGACGATCGTGTTCCTGTCAAATGTGGTGCACGTATTCTTATAAATTTCAATGTATTGAAAATTTGTTGCCAAGCGGGGAAGAAATCAATAAGAACAGTTAGAGATAATAAAAAAATTGAATATTGTGTGTACCTTGCCTAAGAGTACCTAATGAGTGTGAATATTCGGAATAGTCTCGAGAGGAACAAAATTTAACAGAGTGACTCCCATTTTGGGGAAAATGTGATAACTTTTCAAACTGCTGGTGCATATTATTTCATAAGCGATGTCCCGACTTACTAGAGAATGTCGAAGCATGGAAGCCTTCGAATGCATTAAGTGTTGAGCTTCTGCTTAAAATTTTATAGCATGAAAGAATAAATATTTTGCAGAGTTTATGTCACGATGCTCTTTAGTAGCGGTTTTCAATAGGTGAGTTGTTGAGACCCTTATCTTCCCGTGACTTACCATTGAAATTTTATTGGGTTTGATATGGAAGTGTTTTTACTTTCATTTTATCCGTTTTGGATGTGTTTTGTTTTTGAGGGAAACTTATGAGGTTCATATCATTTAAAGACTATTAAAAGCTAAACGGCTGAAATTATTACAGGTTAAAAACTGTACTGCTGGTTCTACGATTAGTCTGTATGTGATCTGCAGTGTATTTTTCTGTTTCTAAACTTTCATTTTTTTAAATCTTTTGTTAAATGACAACAATTAGTACAAAATGTTATTAGAAATATCAGTACTAGAGTTGCATATTTTTTTGACTGAGCGGTAGAGGTATAAGATATTTTTTTTCTGAACTCAGGTACGTGAGAAGTTTTTACGTACTTTTTTCTGAGCTTAGTTCTTTGGAAAAGTATTGTGCACAATTTATTTCCATATTTTCTATTCATTTTCTACCGATTTCATTTATTTTCTATGCATTTGACATTCATAGTTAGTTATTTAACTCTAATTACCAATCTTGAGCCTCGAACTCGACTACAATTTTGAGAAATTGTTAAGTGAACTCTTCCTAACCTACATCGAACCACGCACCCACCTAATTTAAACGCGAGGGAATTCCTGTTAAGAATAGGTCACCTACAACGCTACTAAGCTGAACTCGTTCAAAATCAAGCCAGTGGCAGGAGACATGAACTAAACCTGTGTTTCCTATGGGCGCTGCTGGAGCGTCTGTGGGGGTGACACACTCCCCTGTGGAGTGCCTCTGAGGTCACACGCCAGTACCACTGCCGCCTTTGACAAACTCACTTTTGTAGGACTTGCCTGTCATGTGATGCCGAGCTCCTCGTTCTCATGTGAGCACTTGGCTCCACATATAGATGTATGAAGGTGCATTTTAAAGATTATGTGCACGTAGCCGAATTCAAATGGATATGTCTGACCAGTATATGTGTGTTGAACTGTCTGACTATGTATGTTGAAGATGTCCTGCTCGAGTCTCATCTTCTAAAAGCAGTAATGATAATTTCTTAATTGAATCAAAACAGTACATCGTGCAAGGAAGCTTCAACGCAATGCATACTTCGCTTTAGCATGCGTTTGTATTGAATTTCTCACGCATTCACAAGCATTTTTCATGCTCCAAAACTGCATTTCCTAAATCTTCATTTACGCTTTTCAATGTTTTCGAGTGCACTTTGGAGGCAAGGTAACTTTAACTCCTGAAATATTTCGAATAAGTTTACAGCGCCCATCTTGAGTGGGAAATTGCTTCCACTAATGTTGGCGTCCACCAAAGTTTGCTTCCATCAAAGTTCGCTTCCGTTAAAACTTCTCAAATGAAGAGGTCGTAGAGACACTCAAACTAACAGTCTTCGCCATCCCAACGAGACAGAAGGAAGAAAACTGGAATGCCTCTCCCTCGCTTTGGGAGAACTTGCTCCGTTCTTCAGAAAATATTACTTCATTATACAGCATTGTATAGCATTAAATAGCATTGTATATCATTATGTAGTATTATATAGAATTATATGGCATCATATAGGATTATATGTATAGCATTATGTAGCATTACATAGCATCATATATCATTGCAGTGCATCACAGAGCATTATATGGCATTTTGTCATACTATATAGAATTGTTTAGCAATAGATAGAAATATTGCAATAAAAAGCCATTGCACTGAAAAAAATTAATCATCTATTCTTGCGTTTTTATTAGCACTGAGCCAGCGGAAAGTTTCACTTGCTGTGTAAAGTTGCAGGAGTAGTATTTAACTTCGAATTTTAAAACACCGACTTTGCAACATCCTTAGCAATAAATTGTCGTCCTAATTTACATTTTTCAATGAGCCTAACGGCGTTCTTGAACCTCTCGCTACGCACTGCAGCTCAGCCACTAGCGCATGACAACGTTGTCACGCTTTCAAATAGGATTTTCGCGTCAGGATTAAGTCGCTTTGAATTCAAGTCGTAAAATACTGAAACCCGTAGCTCATGAAACGTCGAACACGTAACAGAATTATTCTTTTGCTCATCAATGTTCAACATCTTTACTGCTTTTCCTTCCTCGTTACAAAAATCGTTAGTACTGTAATATTGCTTGATCGCCCTTTTACTTATCAGAATTTTAAGCACTTATTTCAGCTATTCTTAATAAAAGCACTATTTTTCTTATAATATGCAACAAAATATAGCCCAATTTATCAAGCAACATGATTTTGTAATCATGTGTTAAGGTCAAAAAAAGCAAGACACAAACGAATTAAAGTCAAATCTAAGCATG
The DNA here is from genome assembly GCA_006783055.1 of Trinorchestia longiramus. Classification (NCBI taxonomy): domain Eukaryota; kingdom Metazoa; phylum Arthropoda; class Malacostraca; order Amphipoda; family Talitridae; genus Trinorchestia; species Trinorchestia longiramus. The sequence continues at coordinate 322,257 of VCRD01000088.1, forward strand.
TTGGAAACGTACTAATGAACAAAGTAACTGTTTATGATGAAAAAAAATTCTATTGTCATGTTGTTAGGGGCTTGCAGATAAAAACAAAATAGCTGCTGGCAGTAGTAATGAGTCTTAGGAATGTTTGCGAGCGCGTTATAGCTCTGGTGATGCAAAATAAAGGAAGAAAGAAGCTCAGTCCGGCGGTTGAACCTTCTAATCGTTAAGTCCTACGAGTAACTTACGCTTGAATTACAGTGAGTGTCGCATGAGCTGTGTTGACCATAAAAAAGTTTATGGTGGTGGTACACGACCACCCGGGGCTGCGACTCTGCTCCGCTTACTGCCTCTTCATGGAAATGAAGGAACCATTGCGAGATGCTGGCGATATCTGAAGCGTGACCGAAACCTTCACTCCAGGTTACTGAGTTGTAGAAATAAAGATCATTAGAATTTTGAAGGTGTGACCAGATATTCAGGATATTGAAAGTGTGATCAAATCTTCAGAATATTGAAACCGTGATCGGAAACTTTAGTTTTGCCGAGTAGTCAAAATAAATTCTTGCATAATATTTCACGTACCGAAATCAGGAATATTTCTTTATATTATGAAATCAAGAATTCATCAAAAAAGTAATGATCTCAAGAAAGCAATCGTCATTCTTAAGATCTAATACAGTCAAACTTCAGCTCTGAATGCAGTTGCTATATATTGACTTCTGCCCGACTCCATAAAAACAACGATCAGGAGAGTTATTATAACTAAGCGTGCTTTTCTTCAGTCAAAATTAGTGAAGATTATGAATGTGACGGCGATTACGCAAAATCAGTTATTTTAATATTATAATAGATGTAACACCAAGACATCTTACTCACTTTCAAATATTTTAGGGAGACGAAGGCGCAGCACAAGATTTCTAAGTCTTTTCTGATATTTGGAGCTGACAATAATCGTAGCTGTTGCATACATTCAATTACCTATGAAAAAACATGCGTTTCATTCGTAAGCGCCAAGAGTTTTATTTTTTTAACATGAGAATATAACCTAATAAATGACATAAAGAAAATCCTATGACATACATTTAGTATTTCATTGCATATGACGTTAGCAAAACCATCCAAATTAACCTTATTTTGATTCTTGACTCAAAGACCAAGGCAAGTCGTGTTCCAGGCCGAGCTGTTCCCTTTAGTAATCTAGTAATCTACAGGGTGGCGCATAAGTAACGCACCCTTTTAAAAAATTCATAATAAATAAACTATGAAAGGTATAACGATGAGGATAATTGCAAACGATAGAAGAATTCTTAAAGTTTATTTACAGGTCATATCCTGTCTACAGATACCCAGTGTATATTGCGGTAATACTTTATTTATTATTAATTTTTTAAAAGGGTTCGTTACTTATGCGCCACCCTGTAGAAAAGATAATACATGCACCTGTCACACTCAATAACTTGAAAGCTGAAGTAAAGTTCCTCAACGCCTCAATTATTGTCGTAAATGCATCAAATGAGACTGCCAACCATTCAAACTCTGGATATAAAATGTGTCTCTATTAAAAAATTATTCAACAATTCCCTAGAATGCCGACAAAATTTCTAAGTTAGGTGAACTTCAATGACTTAGAAATCACGTTGGAACTACCACGCGATATCTATTAAATTATTCTTTAATTGGGATTCATCTAGAACCCTGAGTCTTTATTTAGAACGTGAATAATATCAGTTGACGTTCACTTCAATAATATTGACTAGCACATGAATCATATTGACATGAACATCAATAAGTTTTAGGACGTTGGAGATTTGTTCCGTGAAGGAAAACAAACTTAGTGCTTAACAAAGGAGTTGTGATCAAATTAATCAAACTAATCGTACAAAATAAAAATCTTCAACAGGCCTGATTCATTGCCTCATGCTTTGGACTCTGGGCTCTCGTTAGCGCATCGCCAACACGAACTAAAACATTTTTATTTATTGCTCGTGCTGTGGTACGCGTGGCAGCGCAGTGATTAGTGAGCTCGAGTGTCATCGAATGATGCAAGACTCGTGGCTACCTCCTCATATTCCAAGCAGAGAATCTATATCTTTCTTAGGTACGTACATGTTTATCAAACATATCAAACTGGTTTATCAAAAAATTATAATATATAGGATTCATATGAATTCACAATGCAATTGAGTACTGACTTACCTATTTGCACGCGTGAAAATATTTTGCCCATGCATAAGATTTGTGTTCAAAAATTCTGGTTAACGATTGTTTCAAGCCCATTCTTGAAATATCGAAAGGAATATGATGTGCTGCGTTTGACATCGCACTTCAGTTCTTATGCCTTTCAAAATAGCGTCATGCATATCGAGTGTTTGATTGTAAGCTGCTGAAAATGTTATTATAATCAATTTGAATATTCAATTTAAAGAAATTATCGCTTCTGAGATAATCGTGTTAAGAAATTGCAATATTTGTTTTTTTGTTGAAAAATTCAAGCAGACGTAAATTTTGCGTGAAAGTACACGGACTTTGCTTGCCGAACGTCAATTACAGCAAATCTACGGTAGAGGTCAGGTAGCACGAAACTGTTATAATGAGCGTCAATTTAAAAATGTTAGCTATTAAAATGGATCATCTTAACTCAGAAATTTACCGGCTGCTAATCAAGGAAATTAGTTCTGAACATTCTGAAATTAAAATTTTTTGGCAGGATAACAGGAAAATTTATTCAGACTTTTACACGCTATCACCTGTCTAGCACATAAGGGCATTGCAAATTGGTACGATTGACAGAAAAATAATCGTTGGGTAACTATTTGTGTGCATATAAATTATGATAGTTTTTGTTCGTAGAAGCAGTGCTGCATAAAAAATAAGCTAAAATCTACTATGGAAAAACTTAAAACATACGACAAAGCCAATAGCGCAGTTTCCAATACCTCGTGTTTGGAATGATGAGCCCTGTAGCTCAGTGCCAAGCGCGTCGACTGCCCTCAACGACCGCACACAACACAGGCCAGAACCTGGTGCTGGGAATCCGTCCTCCTACTGAAGAACGGTGGTATAAAAACGAAGAGACTTTTTCTGGTACAATGGAGTTGAAAAGCATGTTTTGCAAAATAAATCCTTCAAGAAAGATACAGCATAAATGAAACAGGCTAAATTATAAAGAAATATGTTTGATTATAAATAGTGTTAGTGGAAGAAATACATTGTGATGTTATTTCATCTAAGGAAAGATATTATGACCAATGAATAGTCCAATCTTTTCAGAAATCATAGGGAAATGTACTGTAGTTTAGAGTAAGTTACATATTTAGAAGGAATTCCATCTAAAATAAAATATCGTGTTGAAGAGAGATAAACCTCGAGGGATTTATAAAAGTTTTTACAAAGTTGGATTGAGTTATAATGAAGTTTTATAAAGTTCTAATAAATTAACAGTGGCATGTGGATTGTTGTAAAATTCTAATAAAGCTGTGCACTTCAAGGTTATTCCTTTTAAATGGAACCAAGTTTGAAAAAACATCAAAATTTAACAAAAAGACAATATTTTGTATCACATATATGTCATATAACACATTAAAAAGATTTTATCTCGACAAACCCCATTTCGACAAAAAAATCAAACTCTGAAGGCAAACACATTATTTGCAGTATAGTCGAATTTTAAGCTTTGGTTGCTAGGCATATTTTCCCTGAGAGAGAGACATCAAATTCCTGAGGCGGACCTGTAGCGGACAGGTCACAGAGCTTTTGGCCTCACATATCCAGCAGGAACACTCAAGATGACCACAGCACAGCTCCGTGATGACTATCTCACCGAAAACAAATGAAGTGAGACAAGAGCGGCTTGTTGAGCCCGTGGAAGTTGATCGAAACTTTGACAGATTGCTCGAAACGAGTCATCTTAATATGGGCTCGATTCCTTTCCGAAGAGGCACAGTTTAGAGTCGAAGAAAGGACATTCCACTACCCAGTCTAATTGCTTTCACTTCCATGGGAAGAATTGTTGCTATTAAATGCGTAATTTTATTCAAAGAAATTCAGATAGTAACTATTTCATACGAATTGAATGCATTTAATAAGCTCGATGATAAGTACGTTGCATGGTAAAGCACTTTTCAACAGACGCGGATTAGATTTTGCGATTTGCACCCTTTTGCATCTCGGCCAAAAAGAAAATTGGTAAATCGACATGTAAATCCAAATTTAACATTAGATTGTAAAATATCCCGAAAATGAACTTGCCAATTGGTCATATTTGAACAACGCTTCCAGAGAGTAGATACGCTTTAGAACTCTTACTGAAAACCCCTTCCAATCTCTAAAAAATGCCCATTACGGAGGGATTCTACACAAAGAACTTACACTTTTTTACATGCCTGCAATGTAAAGTCAGTTGGTTATCCGGGGAAGTACACTAAATTGTAAATAAATTGTAAAAACTTTATGAGTTTGTGATGAGAAAATTAAAAAAATAAAGAAACGTTGTAATATATACGTCTTATTGTATCTTTTGGCTTGTATTCGACAAGAAAAATTAGTTATTTTTTACCTGTGTTAGTATACGAGTACTGTATAGTGTAAACACATTCTCAAAAAAAATGTTGACAGTTGGAAAACATGTATGAAACTCATTTGCATGTGATTGAATTTAAATTTTATTGTAAATGAAATACACTGTTTATAAAATAAATTAAACGGGAGGCCTCGTTCTGGGAGAACTTATCGCGTGGGATGCAATAAAAGCATAAATTATTTGTGTACACTTTTTTTGGGAGTACGGTAGTATTCCGCTTATACTCGTAGTGCTCACGGTACAAGCAGCTAAAAAATTCAATAGTAAACAAGTTAGTTCTAAGTTATATGAGCAGCAATTTAGTTACTATTAAAGGTATATATTTTTAAGAACATTATGAGTAATTATTGATAAGAGTACAGTTGTAATTAGTTATTTGAGCATTACATTCTGTGAACGCACAAGCGAGAGATTGGGAGCGCGCGTGACCGAATGCCACGTCAGCAGATTGGCGTTCCAACTGCAAGTTCAGAACTAAGCAGAGTTTAAATCAAGTAAATATTTCTAGACTGCATTCTCTTTTCAAATTTAATCCTGAATAGAGCTTCTAAGATCAGTTAGATAAAGCTTAGAGAGCGAGCTCTATCAAAAGATCTTGCGTCGAATTGACCACGATGTTGTAAGGTCGGTCAGAGATGTCTACAGCAACACCAGACTTAAAACTGAGAACTTTTCCGGCCCTAAGATCTCGTGCATCATATGGTAGACATTGTTGAACGTTATCATACAGTCAGCCAAGCGCGCGTTCCTCTATTTTATAAAGGCAATTTATTCGTGGTACGAAAGATACAGTAAATTCGCTAAATAGAACGAATTAAGAGGAAAAATAAACTTATTATCTTGAACATGTATTTTGCTATAAGAGTTGAACAATTTGCCCCTCTGCGCTAAATTTTTACTGCCTTAAGCTTGTGAACACCAAATCCCATCATGAAAATTATAATATTTAATTCTGGAATCATGCAAATTTGTAAGAAAGCACTTGGCCGCGCAAACTTTTTTGGACATATACGTGTTTAAAATATTATCTCCCTTGTATCTATAACCCATAAATAATAATTCATATTTGATACTCCGTGGAAAATGTATCATTTCTGCATTATTTTTTTCAAATTTTTTGAACAAAAATAACCATTGGCAGTTGTAATCTCGTCACAAAATCTTTACGAGTAATGGAAACAGCTTTGTTTTTATGCGTGTACACTTTTGGTATTTCACTTTTAATTTTTAGTAGCCAATCTGAGACATGTTTGATAATCTATAGAATAGTTTTTTACATAGAGTTTCCAGGAATATTTCTACATAAAAATAGACTAATTTTCAGCGTTAAAATGGTTTTTATTTGCAAGTTTGAAGTCAAAGAGCGAATTTTAAATCGTTATCAAACATTTTGATTGTATATTTCTGGCATTCAGAACTACATAGTCGAAATTTATAGTCTTCGTTGTTTATAGTCTTATAGTTTATAGTCTTCAAATTAAACTCCGTTTAGAAAGCCCTAAGCTATTTCAACTTGTTTTCCCCAAATTTCAGAAATAAACAAGTAATACTCATTGAAAACAAATATGAAAATCAATCTCTACTATAGCTTTAAGGAATAAAATCAGGTTTATATTACACCTGTTTAGCACGAAACAACTTTCTGCAGATTTCTCTCAATCGCTTCGATTCTACCAGATTTAAATAGTATTTGTATTTCCTTGGGCCGGACTCCCCCCCTCTCCACCAGCCTGGTCAGAGGTCAGGCAATGGCCACCGAGTTTGGAATGCCAACTACTATCCTAATCGAGCGAGATTGGAGTTAGGATTTCACTGAGAATCTCCGGATGAAACTGACCCTAATTTCTTGGCCGAAATTTGCGTCGTCCATATCGAACGCTGGCCGGTGGAAGAGTTAAGTGCATTCTCAGGTTAGCTGGAGAACTAGTGGAATTACCGAATGAAAAATGTTAAGTGAAAAGTGGAGAGCTGTTAAACCGGTCGCTGAATTGTTTTAGTCTTCTTCTCCTTAAAGTCTAATAAATTAAACAAATTTATTCGCAAACGTTTACTAAATCATCTCTATAATATTCGTTCAGAATTTATTTTACGCTTCCAACTCGCATTGGAAAGCACTGTTAGAGAAAGTAGACAAAAATATTCAGAATCACGGGTTCTACATTGAAAAGAGATACGATCTTACTGCGTTACTGAATGGATGTTTCTTGCTGGAATTCCATCTTTGGATCATAAAATTTCAACTGACCGTGCAGTATACAAGCTCAAATTCTCTGCTAGACTTCACAACTTCACGCGTCCTGTGCTAAAGTCCACAGCGTTGACCAGTACAATAAAATATTCTTGTATTTGCCCTCAATCCGGATGGCAGTAGTTTATAGAACACCTGTGTGCTATACAAATATGATGCAGGTTTAATTATATGATGTAGGTACCAAAATATGAGGTGAATATATAGATGATGTAAAAACCAGTGTAAAAATGTAAGCACCATTATATGACGTTTGTGTTTCAAAGTGTTTGATGAAACTCAACTATTCAGTTGTCAGAATAAACTATGGCAAATGACGTACGGTAGGCCTCACTTTCACATAAAAACACAAATGCCAGGAATAACAATAACTTCTGTAAAAGTTCATTCTACTGCACTCGGTTTCTTTGTTAGCGCAATTCTCTTAAATTCTTCATGGATTTCACAATTCTTGCTAGAGTGAGTTATGCTCACGTGTCTCTTTTTAATCTACAAATTTTGGCTCTGGTCCAATACGAGATATTTTAGAGGTGTGAACTCGTTACGTAAATTCACAAAAAAAAATTGTATTCATATAACTCGTTCGCTTACCAGAGAGTGAACAGGTTACTGTGATATATTAAACTTCTTTAAATTTAATTTCTAATAGTGTTTTAATTTATTTTGTAGATCTGATGTTGTAACACTTCAGGATGATGATTTTGCAACTGAAGATTTGTTAATTTTTAGAATAGGATTGCTATTGAAATTTAATTGTTAAAGGTTCAAAATTAACCTTTATTTTAATATATTGAAAGAATAGGAAAGAAATTTATGGGAATAACTTCAGAGTAGTGACAAGTCTTGCTATTTCATCACTGAAATAGCGAAGTTTCATTTGTTTCCCCATGTATATTATTTAACGTTCATGTATAACGTGATGTGAATGTTTATGTATATCCGTAGGTACTGCTGTTCTATCATCTACGATACTATGCATAGAATACCTACCACTTAAGGATTTTATGATAAGGCATTTTTAAAAACCAATGATGTTACATTTCTTATGTACCAACTTTATTGGAAATATACGTTTTTTTTTTTTTTTTTTTTTTGTCTGTCAGCGACCAAGTGCTGATAACTCTGAAAATTGCCACGAAAATGGACAAAATGGACTGAAAAGTTTTGCGAACGAAAAATACACAGACACTAACACTGTTGAATCAATCAGAAAAAGACTGCCGAGTATGCAATTTGAACAATTAAAAGTAGTACTCAGTTGCAGGATAGTACTCAACGATCAGACTGCGTGGGACTTAGTTAGCAACCCAAGAATGGACCAAACTGCTCGTTTCTATTGCCTATTCTATTCTAGTAATCTAAAATCAGCTGATGAAGAATCCTTATTCAAAGGCTTCTTTGCAAATGGGTTTCAATGATGAGAGAGCAATTTATTGGAACGAATACTACTTTTGTGTTGACCAATGGGTTTGCGAGTATTTGTAATATTACCTTTTCAAAGTAATTAAAAAACACTTTTGACCAGTAACATTAGCCTTTCCAAAACGGAAATATAAGTTGATTGTTGACATTAGACTTATTAATATTGAAAATATATCAAAGACCATGAATGTTTCACTTGGAAAAAGTGGTACTGAAAGCATTTCAATTTTATTCAGTAATAAAAATACCGTTATTTTCGAGACCTCTCTGTTCCGTTAGTACTTTGGGGATGCTGCCGGAATTTGTGTCAAAATTAGTTATTACACCGAATTCCTTTAAAGCTCACTACTGTTTTAAGGGTTGTTTTAAAATACGATTGGATTTAGTACAGCTTTGCCTACTACTTCGTTAAGAGTCCTTCATGTCTTTTATATCATAGAGAATTTCAAATTCATAGCCTTTCAAATGCATGAGCATTACGAAATATTTCCGTTTCATGAAACTGAATCAAAAGATTTCCTGCCCAGTTCTCCAAGCTCGCGTGTAAAGACTTTATGCATAATTTCTCAGTTTTCTTATGAAATTTTCATGCATAGTTTCTAAACAGTTTTTCAAGACTGCGGTTTCATTTATTACGTAGAATTTCGCGTATAAAACTCAATCCCAAACCTGAAGGTTCTGGAATCTATTTCTCAAGTGTGCAATCCAAAGACCGAAAAAATGACCGTGCAGGTTCTTCTTCTTCCTTTTTTCTTGTTCTTTGTGATCAAATTTCTTCTTGGGACTTCTTGGTTGGCATAAACTGGGCATTAAAACTCGCCATCGGATGTTATCGCAGGGAGCGTATGAACAGCGCTAACGTTACCATATCCACACCATACTTGGAACCCGAGATCGACTAGATTGCCTGCCCCGGCCCAAACAGGATTTGTTTAAAGAGGCATCCATTGTTTTGTCGGGCCGGCGAGTCAGCACTTTATGTGACACATACTATCTCATTGCGGGAACTTAAAGATAACTCCTTAATGTTTGTCAATTAACCGACTGAACACGAGGTGTCTTGGACGTACATTGGTAACACGGCACACTTGGGTGGTCCACATATTACGGTGTAGCCCTGAGAGCGTTCTAGAGGCGGTAGCACGAGTGATACGAACGTGGAATGGTTTCTATATCACCCAAGTTACACGGTCCTAAACTTCTTACCTGACGTGAGAGTCGCACTGGAGGTGTTGGACTCGGTCTGGGTCACTTACCACAGAGAACTGATCTTCAATCTGAGAAATTCTTTAGCCCTTAAAGTGCCCGTAGGATTATTATAGGCCCGCCTTTAGGTTTCACTACGGACTTCTCAACGCTCTGTTGTGTCATGGACTTGAGAGATTGAATATAAAAAGATTTATTTTCTCAAAAATTAGGCGAACGTGAAGTTACTTATTATATAGAAACCTAAGTAAAGTAATATGTAGATATTTCAATTTTTCTCTGTTATTTTTATGCTTATAGAAACAGTAATATACATACTTTCTTGCAGTTTTTACATATGTTCTCGAATTATCATTTTTCACACACTTTTTAAATCCTGTAACATATGAAAAGAGACACAAATTGTTCGCTAGCTAAAGATACTGATCAATTAAAAATAGATCTAAAATTTGGAACTGAAGAATGAGAATAAAACACTAAAATTTTGGATTGAAGAACTTCTGTCGTATTTCTATAATTTGGACACAAGATATAATTCCTGCACAAGATATATGGCATACCATAGAACCATCAACTACTTCCCCAAGGAAATTATTTAAATTTCTCAAAATGTGAAGTAAGGGATTAAAAAAAATTGTTGACGAGGTAATTATGCAAGTCAACTGCCAGATAGTGTACACAAAATGAATGCTGATGAATTATTCCAATTTACTTTTGGTTATGGTATGACGATGTATGCAGTGTCGTGTCTCCAACTAAAACATGATGCATAAAAACAAGTTGATGAGGGGTGATAAAGGCCTTTTTCAAAACAATACCATTATACCAATTAACAAGTCAATAATATAATGTTGCATGTATACGGATAAATTTTGAATGATTTCAGTATTTCCTCTACTTTGGGAGGTTTTTATAGTTCATCACATTCATATGTAGGGTGCCCTAAAAAATCTTTTTTCAAGAAAAATAGAAAGGATCATAATATTAGCGAAAAACTTTGAAAGCTTTAAAAATGTATCTCACATGAACTTGTATTTTTTTTAAATGTATCTCACATGAACTTTTCGTTCGGTGTTTTTCTACTAAGAATTTCGAATAATATTACATAGATTTTGCGCAACAGGTGATTGAGATACCAGATATGCTTCATAAATAAAAAGTGCCTGAGGATAATATGAACATGACGTCACAAGGCTAAAGAACTTTTATGTACTTGAAAAGCCTTTCTATCTCCTTGCACAGAAAAATTATGTTTTTGTTATTAATATATGGAAAAATATACTGGCATTATTAATTGAGAGCTTAATCCCAAAAATTTTTAAGAAATCCAAGTATTACAGAAGAGAATATACCTTCGATGTATGTCTTTATTCAGTTATTTAACCTTGTGGTGTAATATATATTCCACTCAATGTTAATTTATAGCTTTCACTTGATATATAACGTATGACGATCTCTTTTGTACCGGTTATTTGCTTCCCACACATTCATGATATTAACAAAATACAAATCAATTCATTCTATTAGTACTCTCAAAGGTCGTTCACCGTATGCGTTTGAATTTTTCCAGCGCTTAAAATATAGTGGTAATGATCCAATATAAAATTTTCATCCTTTGCGTTGAAACTTGAAGTAGAAGCTACATAGAGCGTTTTGATGAGCGTAATGAAGGCTTAATCGTACTCCATGCATCCAGTGTCCACAGCTTGCTGGACATATTTCTCGTCCGCCGATGATCAGGCATGAACTGACTGAGGTAGCTAAAGAAATTGAACCCTGGTCTTCCTGCATCGCAAGCAGGAACGCTTGCCAGTCGACCACTCGCACCTAAACCACGAATAGATTGATGTCAAAACAATGCAGAAGTGAAGTTATGTGGACATGAGGCCAGTTCAACTAATAGCTTTCTTCTTCTCTCGAATATTGGACATCATACTCATAAAAAATTGTTCTTACTGAATCATCATATATAACTAAGCTGTGTAAGTCATCTTGTACAACTTCTATCACCATCAACACTATGTAATAAAATGCCAGGTGTATCATTAAATAAATAAATTTATATCTTTTTTGTGTGTAATTTCTCCTATGTTATTATATACAATGGGAATTTCCCTTAAATATTGGTAGTTGAATCCGTAGACTTTCAGGTATATAGATTCTGAACCGCTGGAGTTAAATCCGTAGACGTTATGATTAGGTCTGATAATCTATTGCTTCAAGTTTTTCTTTCAAATGCATGATATTGATACCCGTTATTTTTAGCGGGCATATACAACAGTGTCATAATAAATACGTATTCCCAAGTGATTTCGTTCTATCAGAGGGTTTTTGATATCATGTTGGAGATTATGTTACCCAATCAGTGCTTCATTGAATACTTTTTGTAAATAATTTCTGTATTTTATATCACAAAATACTACTGTGTCTCTCTCCATGTCGTTGATGTCTACTTTAGGGTAACTTTCTACGTTTATGCTCGGACTTGCCGCTGCTATGATCAGCTGAGCGGGCACTTCAACCGCGCCTTGCCTAAGTGTAGTTTCCCGTCTCTTAGTTTGGAAGTTTCGGGACTGAACTCATATCAAACAACGTTAACTACGTCAAGTAGTTGTCACCATTGCCTATATAATGTCTACTTCAAAGGATGACGTTAATGGTAAGATATAATAATGTTATTTAACGACTTAGGTACGTCGTGAGTTTCTAATTTCTCCGTCTGGTAGATGACGTGCTTATGAATATGTTCTTTGAAAATGTGTCCCTTGAATGATTTAATTTTTTATGAGTGACCAAAGTGTAATTAGTAAATTGAAAAATAATTCAATTTAGTGTGAATGGATTTTGTGTCCTATTCATTACTGAAGATAGTGTTTTATATGTACTAATAATTTACTAAATTGATCAGCAACATATAATGAAACAAATACACAGCCGTGCTTCTTGGTAAAAATATTGCTGTGAAGAATTAGAAGGTGCTAATGAAGCAATGAGGCTGCACAAAAGGCAAAATATGTTGTTACATTTTTTAAGTATTAAATTTAATTTCAGAAATTTCAAGTTAGTCATTCAATAAGTAATGCAAGTCTTAAATTCTGAAGTAAAGTGTAAGCTCTTGTTTGTTTTAATTTTTCATATATTACTTAAGTTGAATTGTAGATATGCATGTTTAAATGTAGGTGTTTATCATGCCAATAATTTTTTCATTTGAATTCCAGAAGGACCACAGGAGTATCATGCTGGTGTGCTTGCATTTTTCCACTCTTTACCTGAAGTAAGCTGCATTATATGACATTTTATTCTGTAAATTTTGTTGGCTCACATTGCCTGTTAGCTTATTGATGAAATTATATGTTGTATATTTGGATGATAGTTCAATATCACTGCAGTAAATTTTAAGTGCTCAAGTAAATGAAACTTCAGTAGTTGGGAAACAATATCTGTAGATATCTAAGTCAAGTTTTATGTATTTTATTCAATTATTAACTGTGCATCCTCAAAATGAAACTTCACTTGTACCTTAATTATGCTCTGGTTTAAACAAAATTAAGAATTTAAATTTGGTTATATTTTGTGTATTTTCAGCACATGCAGCAGTTCTTACTAACACTTACTTTTTGGTCCTACCACACATTAGACAGGCAGAGCTTGTGCCCACATCTTTGATCGTGGAGACTACTACTCTGTGCATGGGGAGACTGCCAGGCTTGCTGCTGCCACTGTCTTCCGCACCAATGCTGTCATAAAGAAGAGAGGTTCAGGTAGGTGGTGGCTGCTGCACTAATGCTGTCATAAAGAAGAGAGGTTCAGGTAGGTAGTGGCTGCTGCACCAATGTCTTCCACACCAATGTTGGTGTCATCAAGAAGAGAGGTTCAGGTAGGTAGTGGCTGCTACACCAATGCTGTTATAAAGAAGAGAGGTTCAGGTAGGTAGTGGCTGCTGCACTAATGTTGTCATAAAGAAGAGAGGTTCAGGTAAGCAGTAGCTGGTGCTGTCAATTTTTGCATATATCAGTTCTTATTTATATATAAATGATTTAGAAAGTATTGCAGCTGATCACTTAATAAATATGTATTTTTTTATCATTCAAGGTGGACAGCTGACTCTTGTAGTTCTATTTTTTATTGTTTCATTGTATAAAATTATGCACATACTTTCCAATTACTATTAATTAAAGATTTCTGAAGTATTCATATTTATAAACCTATTAACTCTGCTCATCCATATTTTGATAATTTTTATCAAAAAGTTGCAAATTTAGTTAATTAATTCTATTTTTGTATGGATGTGATTCTCTGTCTTGAATGTATTTTAATTTAATTGCAACAATTTGAGCTACATCAAAGTCTTACCAAGAATACTGTTATGTTTGAAACAATCCTAATTCTGTAATTGTTTTTGATTATTTTGTGTATAGCTGCACACAGAGGGGACATTTTTTCTATGAATTTGTTTTGAAATGCAAAACAAACTGTAGAATATTCAGCAGTAGATATTTTTGTTCTCACTTGCCCAAAATCTTTTCTTTAATATGTGTTGGTTTATTAATTTGTTTCCTCATGCTTACCATGCAACCCAGGTTGTCTCAATAACTATTTCTTTTGTATTCAATAGCCCATTATACAACTCAGCTGTTCTAAGTAAACACTTGTTCAGTCTCCAGGTGAGGCTCGACAATTCAATCTAGTTTTCCTAAAATAAATGTTTTTGCTTTCAGGGGCCCAGCAGGTGAACACCGTATTCCTCAATCAGTCCAACTTTGAAACATTCATTCGCGAGCTGCTGCTAGTCAAGCAGTACAGAGTGATCGTTTACAAGCAGCAGTCTTCTAACAGGAATGACTGGGCAGAAGAAGTTAAGGTGGGTTGCATTTATGAATTTGTCAATAAGCATTGCAATCAGTACTAAACAAGGACTGAAAATTTAATATATTACCTCTCTTTTCATTATAATTAACATGTTGAAATAAAGGAACTTCATTCTATTTTCTTCATTTGATAGGCAAACAAAAAGGTACTTGTAATATTAAGGTTTATGTCTTTTTATTGATGTTGCACAGTAATTGATTCAATTTAGCAGAACAGGATCTTAACTCCATGAATATGTATAGGCATGTTGAGTTGCTTAGTGCTTACTAAAATTTTTCAATTTATACCTGTATCAAATTACTATAAATGGTTGCTATTAGAGCTACACATTTCATGGAATGACATCCATGCTCTCAACTCTCACTGGTATTGATTTTATGAAAACAAATTCTAATACTGGAGCCATCCCTGAGCTGTAACTTTGGTATATGCATCTTGTTTATTATGGTGTGCTCATTTATAATTTGGTTGACATTTTGACTGATTACTTGCCAGATTTGGCTATCATATGCAGCTTTTGTTGTAGGATATATTAAAAATGGCTTGTGTGGCATACAATTTGTTGGTCTGCACCAAAAACATTACTTCTGATTAAATTGAATTGGCTATTGAGTACTTTGGGGCATTATAAGTGTATTTTTTTTTTATTTTGTGGTCTTTGCTCGACAGGAGATTTTCATTTTCCAAATGTATGCTAGATATTCCATGCCAAGTGTGATATGTTTCTTTGTAAACATTATCATAATGTTGCAATAAACCTGAGTTAGAATTATTTACTCCAAAGTTTTAATTATACATTGGCAAAATTTATGCTAACTGTGCACCTTATTCAATCATATAAGTTTAGAACTTGCAGGAAGAGATTCAATTTCACTGAACTGTGCAGTTTTTCCTCTGCATGGCTGCTGTAGGTGACATGTCTACTCAGCAGCTGTTACTACTGTCATCTTGTTCCTACAGTGCTGGCTCTGGGTGATGAGGGACAAGCCTATGTCCTTCATCTCAGTCCTGCATACTGCGAGTGTATTGTTATTTGCACTGCTGAATTGTTTGTTTCACAGAGTACTATGTCCTGAGCAGCATTAGCTGACAATCTTATTTCATTTTTCTAATTTTCTTTATGTAATAATAATTAAATTTCCATTCCATGAAGATGGTGTTCTTCAGTGTATTGTGACCTCTGTTAGGTAACGGAGCCTGAGAACCACAACAAATATAAACAGTGCCTGTAAAACTACTGAAGGCTCTTCATGAAAGGGAGTAAATATTTGTGCTGTGTACAGGCATCTCCTGGGAACCTCACTCAGTTGGAAGATGTTCTCTTTGGTGGATCTCAGGAGCAGACCAACAATGCTGCTATCATTGCTGTCAAGATTACTTCTGATGGTCCCAATAAGGTGGGTCAGTGTAGCGTATCTGTGCTTTACGAGTCATCTCCTCACCATCATGAGTCAGTGAGGCATACAGGTACATCATGAAAGTCTTCTCCCAACATGGTGGGTCAGTGTAGCGTATCTGTGCTTTACGAGTCTTCTCCTCACCATCATGAGTCAGTGAGGCATACAGGTACATCATGAAAGTCTTCTCCCAACATGGTGGGTCAGTGTAGCGTATCTGTGCTTTACGAGAGTCTTCTCCTAAACAGATTGGATCAGTATAGCATATATGTACTTGACGAGATCCTTCTCTGTAGCATGATGATCAGTGGGGCATACAGGTACATTATGAATGTCTTCTCCCAACATGGTGGGTCTGTGGGGCAAATGAGTACGTTATAAGGGGCTTCCACCTAAGATGGTGAGTTATCTTGCATACTTGTACGATGGAAGAGGCATGTAGCCCCTCAAGGGTTGCGCTCATAGAAATAAGCATCCATCATGTGTGTAAAATTTCGTTATATATGCAGTTAGTAATTGAGTTACTTTGGTATTATACTAACATATGATTGATTAGTTTTATCTCCTCTCCCAACATACACGGAGCGAAGTACTGTTGAAATAGTAGCTGTACGTAAATATTGATACAAACAATATTAGTTGCAAATTGACTGTGTGGAATGGTACTGGTTTTCGATGAGTTAGGAAACAAATATTATTTAGAAGACTGTTGATCTGATTTATCCAATAGGCTGTTGCATGACAAAGGGGTTTTGTTGTACTGATATAATGTCTATATTTTTCTAAATAAAAAATTTGATGGATGAATAACCTTCAAGGATTAAATGAGGAACTTTGTAGAAGTGTTCTGTTGGAATTATTGTCTCAAATTTTAATTAGTTTTTTTTAGAATACAATACGTGAAGAGCTTCCTTGATCAACGTGCAACTGGCATTCTTAAGAATGTGATGAGACAACACCATGTGTGTGTCACGTACCATGAGGGGTTCTTTCACTGGCTCGATGCAAGAATGAAATCATCTCAATGGGAAAAGTTAATGCCTAACAATTCTAGTCCCTCGGAGTAACATTAAATGAGGTTGATAAGATTTTTGTGCTGTAGAATGCATTCCCACGTGGTGGTGTTGCTACAGACTGTGGGTGTGGGCTACGTGGACGTTACGGCACGTGTGCTGCGTGTCAGCCAGTTCACTGACACGGAGAACTTCAGCAACCTGGAGGCGCTGATCGTCCAGCTCGGGCCTAAGGAGTGCCTTCTGCCCAGTGGAGAAGCCAAGGCTAGGCATGGAAAGGTACGTGGGTTGAGGTACTGACTGGTGTGTAGGCTTAGACATGGATTGGCTGGTTTGTGGGCTTAAGTACAGCCTAACTGATTAATGGGCTGGGGTATAGATTGGTTAGTTTGTCGGCTAGAGTAGTGATTGGCTGGTTTTTGGGCTTCAGCATAAATTAACTGATACATGGTCTGGACTAGAGATTATGGACATAAATGCTGTAATAGTTGGTCCCAAATGGACTAAAATGCAGAGTAGTGTCATATTTTGTAAGCACACCATGCAAAATAGCAGGTTCTTGCAATGAGTATATAAAGTTTAGAATGTTGTGCATGCTCTTTAGACCTGCCTTTTCTTGACGGAGCTAAGTGAGATGAACGAGGACGAGGAGTTCTGGGGAATCTAGTGGTATTTTCTGTAGATTGTGTAGCATGGCAAGTCACCTCCATTTGGTGAGTCTATTTCTGTTATATGTATATTCATGCAGTTTTCTTGGTAACAAGTTATCTCTCTGCATTTCTTTCAAATGCAGGCCGTGGGATTAGTAAAAACTGATTCTCTGTATTTCCAAGCATAGAAACTATATATCAATACCCAGCTGCAAGTAAGGCATTGAGTTCCTGCCTGTGCAGTGCATAGAGCGCAATGGTGTGCTGGTGACAGAGCGCAAGAAGACAGACTTCAGCACGAGCGACTCCATACAGGACTTGAGTCGCTTGGTCAGGGGGTGGAATGCTGGAGCTGTGGCTGCCAAGCCTGAGCTGCAACGCACCCTGGCCACCGCTGCGCTCAGTGCTGCACTCAAGTATCTGGAGGTATGCTTTCCTCCTCGTTGTGCAGGGTGTCCATAAAGTCTCTTTACCATTTTAAACGTTTATTGCAAATGTAATTGATAAAATATTTTATTTTGATTGGTTTTATTGTATTCAGTGTTTATTAAAGTTTTTAATAACCTTTTGCATTTGTGTGTTTCAGGGATCTTGTTTGTGTCTGGTGCTGGAATTTAGGTGTCTCAGCAGCTGATGGTTTGAGCAGGTTGCTTCTTGTGATATAGACCGCTAAGCAAAAGCAAGTAAAATTTTGCTCAATACATTTAGTTATGCTCTCCTTGTCATTATATTATTCTGATTTCCTCCTCTGCTTCTTGTGCAGTTGACTTCGAATGAAGGAAACTTCGGCCAGTTCACGTTCAGTGTATACGACCTGAAGCAGTTCATGCGTCTGGACGCTGCCGCCCTCAAGGCTTTACATGTCGAGACGAATGACAACTGCGGTGCTGCCGTCCACAACACAACGCTGCTCTCCGTGCTGGACAAGTGTCGCTCCAGTGCTGGACGTAGGATGATGGCACAGTGGCTTAGGCAGCCCCTGCTCGATATCAACAAAATTGGTAAGTTGCACTTAGTCTAATTTTAATGGGTGAATAGTTTCAATTATTCGTGCGAAGAAAACCCTGGTGTAGAAATTTGAGCTCTAAGCTATTGTTGTGACTGAATGGAAATTTTGTCACCCTTTCTCATGTTCAAACTTTGCATTGTGCTAAGCGCATGTAAAAAGCTGAACATGATTCACCTTTTATGATGAGCAAAATGAAAACAAACTGACGTGTACAAAAATTAGCTCTTTTATTTCTCGTATTTCTTGGTTAGCTAGAGCTGCTACTGCCTCATTCAGTGCGATTGAAAGTTGTAAGTCCGGGCCCTTATGTCCAGCGTTCTTTTTCCTCCACGTCGTGTTTGTTTGAGGCTCCGAAAACTAGTCCATGTTGTCCCAGGTCAGAAGGTAGGGACAAGTTTTTCCTTTGTGAAGTCTGTACAACCTGAGAAAAAGAGAGAATTTCAAATATTTAACGAAGGATGGGGAGATATTGTCCGACGTCCAGTGTTGCTGTGACGCTACTCGTGGTTCTTGTGCTCTGAAAATTTTCAAACGCAGATAAATTGATTACATTCTTAATATCTAGCAGGGAGCATCAAACATGAAGATGATGATTTTACTGGGAGAAGAAAGTCAAAGAAGACCGTATGACATTTTGCATAGAAAGTTCATTTCTGTTTCTGTTGTCTCCTGTCCGAATGTAATCTTTCCCGTCTCAGTCTGGTTTTAGTTTTTCTCATCATATTTTTATTGTAAAGGAATAAGGCTAGATTTCTTGTAGAGCAACATGCTGAACGTAGACATCTACAAGGCAAAACTGTTTAGTGAACAGTAGACAATTATAATTCAGTGTGAAGTTCAGTGTTCAGTTAGAAACACTGTTTTCTACACGGTTGCCCTAGCACGAGGGGACCACCAAATTCCTGTGCAGTGGCAAGGCATTTCGAAATTAGCAGTGATAATTGATGAGTTTCATTTCAAGTATATAATTTTGATTTAATTTAAAATTCACTTGTATGCTGTTCCGGAATTTAATCCTTATCAATCCTTTTATTTGTCTGCTATATCTCTGCTCTTCCTATTAATTACTTATTTATTGATTTATCATTTATTCATTAATGCTTAGTCATGCATTTTTAATGATGAATAATTTCTCCATCTATTCATTAATTTCTTTA
>VCRD01000088.1:345811-407243 GCA_006783055.1 Trinorchestia longiramus
TGTGTCTCTTGTTGTCCTGGTGTTGTGGCTTGTGTCTCTTGTTGTCCTGGTGTTGTGGCTTGTGTCTCTTGTTGTCCTGGTGTTGTGGCTTGTGTCTCTTGTTGTCCAAAGAAATATACCAAGAAATTGTGATTCATAGACACGGCATGGGACTTCGGTATTGAACCAAGAATGGGCCAAACGGCTCGTTCCTATTGCCTTATTCTATTCTGGTGTTTTACGTGCGTATTAGTTTTAATTTGTTCATCTGTTCTTTTGTTTTATAACTTCTGCAACATTTGTAGTACGTGGCTCTTATGGGTTTTCAGTTTTGTTGTTCTGTGTGCCATGTGTCATATTTTTCAACATTTTTCTGAACTGAGTAACTGTGTCCATTCTTAAATGTGTTGTCTTGAAGATTTTTACCGACATTACCTAGCGTTATTTGAACAATTATTCAAACTCATTGTCATGAAAATTACTGTAAATTCATCAACGCATATGGCGTAAAATGTATTCGATGATTCTTACGAGAAGAAAATTTTTATAGCTTTTCCCCAGTCGGTGGGAATAGTTGCCAAACAGAGTTTCATCATTCAACACGTTGACTCCGAAGTGGTACGTATGTGTACCACTGAGGTTAGGTTCTGTAATTTTTTCAGATCCTTCTAGTGACTATGCGTACAAAGTTAAGTTTTACACCAATCAGGCAATCGGAGGCAACGTGTTAAAGGCTATCATCATACATCTATGTCTTTGATGACCCAGCTCTTCGCTGAATGTTTTTAGCTAATAACTCGGATGATGTTTACTAAGATGTTGTTACAGTAATTACAACAAAGATCTCTTCACAGACTGTACCAGTGCACGGAGGCACTGCCTGAGTTATGCGAGGCACTGGCGCGGTATGAAGGAGAACACAGCGCAGCTCTCACTGCTGTCTTCACTGCACCACTCCAGGTCTGCAGTCTCTTCATTATAAACTCTTGAATATAATGATTGACCTAGCACTGAAGTACTCCTGTTTCTGGTTCATTCATCGTTATTCCTGTTCATAAATTTATGTACTCATTCTTAGAAAAATATATTTAATCGTCAAAATTATTGATCCAAACATTGAAAGAAAGAAGAAAGGAAGGAAGTAAGCACATAATAATGCTGTTGAGTTCATGATTTGTAACGATGGCTTTTGGTGCGACGTAATTTTGCCTTCAGCCACTGGGTGGAGATACGAGGTACAGCAATGCGCTTCTTGAAACTATGTTTGTTAATTCATGTCTGGCATTTGTTGAAAAATACGAGGCTCTATCTTTATAATGGTTGTGTAGAAAATAATACCGAACTTTCGTGCGGAAGTTTCAATGAATAACATTGCTAGCTTCCTAGTTTAAAATTACCTGTGTATTTTTGGCGATTTTGCGTTAAATAATCAGATCTTACGGTAAGCTCACAATTATAATGAATAACATTATAACTGCTGTATTATACATATATACATACATATTACTGCATTACTATTGCAGTAGTTCTGATTTAGGCTTTTTAATGTCTGACCTTATCTTGGAAATGTTTGGACGACAGGAAAGTGCCGCGGACCTCAGCAAGTTCCAGGAGATGATCGAGGCGACGGTGGATCTGGATCAGGTCAAGCAAGGCGTCTATGTCATCAAACCTGACTTCGATGAGGAACTCTGCGGTCAGTTTACGCATCTGGCTTCAAACCTATTGCGATTTGTTCATTTTCTTTAGGCTTATTTGACTTCAAACCTTCTATTGTGATTTGTTCATTATCTTTAGGCTTATTTGACTTCAAACCTGTTGTGATTTGTTCATTATCTCTATGTTTATTGGACTTCAAACCTTCTGCTGTGATTTGTTCATTATCTTTAGGCTTATTTGACTTCAAATCTTCTACTGTGATTTGTTTATTATCTTTAAGCTTATTTGACTTCAAATCTTCTTTTATGAATTGTTTATTATGTTAAAATTGATTTAGATGGTGACTTGTAGGTGAGGTGAAGGGCAAATGTGTTTCAAATCATGTGTGTTTATGCTGGTCAGAGGAATTAGTTCTTTATGTGCATCATTATGTGTTTATGCTGGTCAGAGGAATTAGTTCTTTATGTGCATCATTATGTGTTTATGCTGGTCAGAGGAATAAGTTCTTTATCGGCATCATTATGTGTTTATGCTTGTCAGAGGAATTAGTTCATGCAGTGTATCATTATGTCCATCCTTGTCTCAGTATTTGGTTCAAGCAGTGTATCGTGATGTCCATCTAAGTGACACAATGACGGTACATTAGCTGGCTATTGCTGTTACTGATGGTGTACGTGATGCAGGTATCAGAGGCCAGCTGGACGCCCTGGAAAACGAGTTGTCCAAGTCATTACGAGTGGCTGCCGCTGATCTCAGCTTGGAGGCCGGCAAGTCCATCAAGCTGGAGCACAACGGCCAGTACGGCTACTTCTTCAGGGTCACACTGAAGGTCAGGAGAGTCGTCTTCTGCGTTACTGGCTGATAGGTTGTGTAAACCTTCAATTATAACTTCTATAGCGATTGTCTTTTTTATCGCTAACGAAGACAAGTATGACTAATATGGGGATGTTATTAGTCTTACCATACAATTTTTTATGGTACTTATAAAATCACCAAGAGTATACAAAAGAATGCATGATTGTTTGCCTTCAAGAACTGTGGTTACTTAATAAAATTTAAGGTTTAAATTGTCTGAGCAACTTGTGATCAATCACGGCTTTTTGCTTTTTGGGCCATTTACGTATGAACATGTATTGGCGTGAGCCCTGCCTTGTGAAAACTGTAAACCCTTGCAAGCCAAGTGTCTAAAATTTGTTGTCCATTCAACGCTCGTCAATTTTCATTTTAGTCCGCTGTCAAATATCTTCTCAATTGAAACTGAAATTAAACCCTAATTGCCAGTTCATTTAAAACCGCTCTCATCCTTAAAATAATTTTTGTCACCGGTTTGGCGCGTGCAGGACGAGAAATGCCTGCGCAACAACCGTGCGTACACAACACTCGACACCAACAAATCTGGTGTCCGCTTCCGCAACTCCAGAATGACGGACCTCAGCTCCGAACACACGTCGCAGATGAAGCTTTACGAGACACAGCAGAAGAAAGTCGTACACGAAATCCTCAACATCGCCTGTACGTTGCTAGTTTGCTGTGCTCTCTTGCATAGTAATGGGCTAGAATGGTACCTCGGTGTGTTCCCTCGATGGAAAGGCATTATTGGCTTTAGACTAATTTAGACCCATTCAAATACGCACTTGTTCACAATCATTTCATAATTTTTGTTGGAGGGGGTTGATCCGATTTATCAATTCCCACGGCTGGGCCTAAAAAGCAGCTCGTAATTTATTCCTGCATTTCCATACCGCTGACTCACTCCCGCACCTACACCTGAATCCCTAAGACTAGACGTGGGATCACTACTGCTTCGCAAATTCTTGGTCTTCACATATTCTGAAATGCTATAAAACATTCTAATTCTACAGGTGGTTACGTGGATGTGATTCAGTCCCTCTCGTCTGTACTGACGACGCTGGACTGCATTTGCGCTCTTGCGTCTGCTGCTGTGTCGTCCCTGGTGCCGTACGTTAGGCCCAAAATGATGCCCCAGGGCTCTGGGGTCCTACGCCTCCAGCAGTGTAGACATCCGTGTCTCGAACTCCAGGACGGAGTCTCTTACATTCCCAATGACACGAACATGGGAGACGGTAATTTTCATCATTACTCTACGCAAACCACCGCGATAACTGTACTGAAACAATTACTGTGTCTAATGTGCGCATTATGTATTCTGAGACGCACCTGTAGCGAGGAAAAAGGAGATTTGGTGTATGGATAGAATGTCAGCGTCGTTTGATTGGGTCATGATAATGTAATATGGGTTGTCATGTAGCTCATACGAAAAGTGTTTAAGTATAGTATGCTCATATGAAACTTCTGTTGTATGTGAAAAAACGCTAAATCACACGCTGAATCTGCTTTTGTCAGCATCAGGTTTAGAAGTGCCAGTCCTATGAGGAATGACGGGCTACGTCCTGTGAATTAAGCATTACTGATGAGCATGGTAGTGGGTTTAGTTTACAACTAGGAAATCTTTATTTTCATTTTCCTACTTGAATGTAACACTCCTTTCAACATCATCTTACTATTTCGTTTTTGAAAAAGTGGTTTTCATAGAACAAAACGTCATCTTTGAAATAGTTCATCACTGTTCTTAGGTATAGTAACAATAATAGTTTCTTCTCCATTAATTGTGAAGGTCCCCGTAGTATTAATGGAGAAACAATACTGCACTATGGAGCTTTTTCCTAGGGCACATTTTCTAGACTGTTATTCTATTTGGAGACGGAATGAGCAGTTCAACTTGCATGTGTTGCGTCATATTATTAGATATTGATGGTGCGTATTCCAATGACGACTGTCCAGTGAAAACAACATGGTTTATATGATCTACTGAACATTAGTCAGGAAGTTTACTCTCTGTTTTTATACGACTCCATCAGAGTTACATACTGAGAAATTTATGCTCACATAATATGCTTACCCAGTGTATGAACATTCTCAATTGTACTCTCAGTACTCAAAAGACGAACTGCTAAAATTATTTTTGCTTCAATGCTTAAGCTAGGATTACTTCTTTAACCCCTAAATTATAATTTTGCTTCAACCTCATTCATTGTTTAATTTTTTTGATCGAATTTGAGCGTTGGTCCTTTCGAGAACTTAGGAAGCTGTAATTGAACTCTTGACATATGTTACATGTTTTTAACATTCTGTATTTGTTTCGTCACCCATGGATGCTTGGTTTCTCTGTCTGTTGAATAGTAAGAGTCTCTGTCGTGTTTTATTTTTAAGGTCATTTTCAAACAGTCCTAGTTATTTCTGTATTAACAGTCATGATTCATATAAATCCTTTCTAGCAGTCCCAGCCATGTAAGTGGTAACAGACGTGATTCCTTTTGAAATCCACGAAATATTAATGGGGTAGTTATCACATTTCTCCATGAACAACATTGTTCCAACTCGTGCGTTTGTGGTCAACGTTAAGAGAGTAGTCGACACCGCTAAATTTATTTCTTCTTGGCGCAGATGCCGGCCGCTTCCACATCATCACTGGACCCAACATGGGGGGAAAATCCACCTACTTGCGGGGTGTTGCGACTGCTGTCCTCATGGCACATGTTGGGTCGTATGTGCCTTGCAGTGAGGCCAGCATACCTATTATGGACGCCATCTTAGGTAAGTTAATGTACTCATCCATCATCAGCGTCCTCGTAGTCGATGCCATCTTGGGTGAGTTAGCTCATCATGGACGCCATCTTGGGTGAGTTAGCTCATCATGGACGCCATCTTCGAGAAGTTAGAGCTCTCTGTTTATAGTAGGTGAGGATTCGTGTTTTTTTAGAAATGTAGTTATAGTAACACTTCTTGTGGAGGAAACGCGGAGATGGAAGAGTATTGTGTGAGGGAAATCAGTAGAGAAAGTAATGAATTGTTGGAGTGGTTTCTGCATTGAAGAGAGTAAATTGGCGGAGTCATGTAGCTCATATGGAAGGTTTTTCTGTATAACATGCTTATATCAATCTCCTGCTGAATGAAAAAGAATGCTAAATTATATGCCGAGTCGTCTTTTGTCGGAATCAGGTGTAGACCTGTTAGTGCTTCTCGCATGATGCAGTTGTGAATTAAAATCGGAGGTGATTGGAAGGAAGGCTTGTGTGGAGGTTGCAACAGTGGCTACTAAAAATTACAATGAATGAAGACTGGAAGAGAGTGAGGGAATAGTGAAGTGGACATTGAAAGTGGGTTAGTGAATAGTGAAGCGGAGATTGAAAGTGGACTACTGAATGGTGAAGTGAGTTACAAGTTGACCAGTAAATAATAGTGAACTGGTGATTACCAGTGGGTGAATGAGTAGTGAAATGGAAATTGTTTGTGAGAAACATTAAAATGAAGAATGCAAGTTACATTCATTATAACAATGTAGATTATAAGGACTTGGTTGTTATTGACATGGTACCTATAAAACTCCTAGTGGGGTATTGGACCTTGAAATGAAGAGCAAATTAACGGAAACTATCCGTACCGACCAGCGGAGTGTTACACCCAACAGAGCAAACATTCGTAGCTTTCGGCTGAACGTGTGCTAATTGAGCTTGAAAATTGGTGCAACATACCACTAAATAAATGAAACACAAACACATCAAATACAACATTATAGGAAGTGATTAACTTTGGTACTCCCACTGTGTTTAACTAATATATTAGGTTGTTACAAAAATAATGACCGCTCGAAGGCCTGGAAGGCTTCTGAAATCGGCCATTATTTTTGTAACAACCTAATAACTATTACTGTGCTGCCCAGCCCGTGTGGGTGCTGGTGATTGTCAACAGAAGGGCGTGTCCACCTTCATGGCCGAGATGTTGGAGACCTCCAGCATCCTGAGGGTGAGTGCGAATTCATTTAACTGAATAGGTACATACTAATAATACATTACTAATAGGTACATAACTGCAAAAAAATCCGTCTTGATGCATAGCAGTTTTTTTTGTCACACGCATCACTCCAATGGACTTTTACCAATTCATGATTGATACTTTTTAGTGTAGAACGTTTGATGTTTTTGAAGCTTTTTAACATCTACCTTCATGTCATATTCTCTTTTTTACGTATCATTTGTTGTTAATGTTCTTGGAATTAATTGTGAGCTAATTTCTTCGGTTCAGCTAATGCAAAGAGACTCATTTTATTATGTTTAGTAATAGGGTTAAGTGGAAACTGTTCTGCAAGATGACTGAGATTATAGTGGAATTCTTTTGAAGAAATTATCTCTAAATGTAAACTAAGGCTTCTATTGCTGGCAATGTTAACGATTTTCATTCACCGAGTTTTAAAATTGCTGAGTGTCTGTAATGAATTTTACTTTTTGTGGTAGATTTCACGGGGGGTAAAACATACCCGTTAATTAGTTTTTATGGGCTTCCTAGCGTTACTAGTAGTACTCCACATTGATAATTCACTATTTTTATTACTGCCTTGCAGACAGCGACACGGGATTCTCTTATTATTGTGGATGAGCTCGGTCGAGGCACCTCAACATATGACGGCTTCGGGCTCGCATGGGCGATTTCTGAGTGAGTAGCAGGGACTTGCTGACGCTCCTGACGTACCTTATTTTGGGCCAGGAAGTGTCAGTGATCAGAATTGTCAGAGACGCGGTGTTTCCTGGACTGGAAATTTGGGTGTTCTTGTCTCGTACAAGAAGGTTCATGTAAAGGTTGAGGGTCAGTTGAAAATTTCGGTAATATTTGTTCTGTTCCCCGTTCTTTGTAGCGATTAAAGGGAGAATAATTTCATGAGCTTTCATGGAGCAGTAAAAATTCGGAGTTGTATCGTAATAAATAACAATTGATTCTAAAATCATTCGATGTAGCACATTTGTCCACATACCTAATAGCTACCATCACTGTGGCTCATGTCTACGCCAAGTAAGCCAAGTACCACTGAAGTGAAGCGCAATTTTGTTTGTTTTCAAGGCACATCGCTCGAGACATCGGGTCGTACTGCCTGTTTGCGACTCACTTCCATGAGGTGACTGCACTGGCCGACGTGTTGCCCGCGCACGTGAGGAACTTCCACATGGCTGCGGCCACTGATGATAAATCTCTGACTCTGCTTTACCAGGTAATGTGCTCAAATGGGAATTCTTTTCTTCGTGTTTGCCTTCTATTATGTATAAACATGTAATTGAAAGGTTAATTAAAACTAGTCAGGTTGCTGAACATTCAAGCACATTCATTACATAGAAAATATCGTCAGTGCTCCTCAGGAAACACTATTGGGAACCTCAATCTGCCCTACATAAACTAGACTACTCGTCCAAGTCGAGAATAAAAATTTTCTGCAGCAGCATGTTAACTTACCGACTAGACACACCAATATTCTTGACCTCGTCGTAATGACGACCCCTGACCTTAGTATAATTGGATTAGAAGCTGAGGACAAGATCGGTGATCGCCATATATATATGGACTTCGCGCTCCAAGTCCACGACCCCAACGCTAGGACTCGACTCAAAACGCCCTAAGTTACGCACGATCGAAGTTCGAACTAATGGAAGAGAAGCTCAGCTGTTTTTACTACGAAGTACTAATGAGGAACTAAAGCGTTGAAGAATGCTACATGATACTAGAAAAAAAATCGGAACTGCTACAGATCACCACATCCCAACAAAACGAATGAGACCAACCAATGACCCTCCTTGGTTTTCACAAAAAAATAAGCGCCTCATTAATGTTAGGAAACAACCCTACAGAAAATTCAGAGATACCAAACAGAACCCTATTGTCGAGAATACATCCGCACCTGTAGGACCGTTAAACGAACGATAAAATATACGTACATAAAAAGCGAGATAAAAAACTAGCAATTGCAGCAGAAGCAAAAACTAACCCCGAAGAGCTTCTACATGTACGCAAATGACCGGCAACTCAAGGGATTCTATTGGACCACTGATTGACTCTGATAGCACAACTCAGACAACAAAAGTAAAGCCAGAATTTTAGATTATGCTTTAATGTTGACTCGCAAAGACTGTTAATGCAGGTTTCAGATGTTGTAGCGCTAGCGCTTTAGAGTGGTGTAAGATGTTATTTAACTTCCATTCAAAGTTTCTTGCAGCATCATGAATTTCGGTTGATTGGATGAAAGTTGTATATTTACTGGATTTGAATTGAAACAACTCCATTGGGAATTATTTACAATGGAATTATTAATTTTTCGTAGAGAATAATTTCTAAACTGCGTTTACAATGAATTGACTGAGTAGGCATTAACAGTACAAGTGCAGATAGCAATAGCTTTAATATTTTGTACGCTATACTATTCTTCCACACACTCAATGATAGTAATTGCATCAAATCTCTATTTTAATAACTAACGTCAAATTCATTTAGTACATGTTATTCCAGTATGATTGTGGATTTAATCTACACTTGACTAAGAAATTTTACTTTAGCATTTCTCCCTAGTTCTTAGAAGTCAATCGTACGAAAGTTAATAAAAAATGTTTCCTGCCACGGTTAGGGCTGTCTTCCATCTGTACACTGTAACACATTCTACGAACGGCAATTTTTCGAAAGTCGATCTTTTTCATTGAGTAGCACGGGATTCTAACGTTCGAGCAATTGCTTCGGGAGTTCCCACCAGGGGCCTGTTATTACTGCGATAGCGCGCACTTCTTCATACAATTCTTTATCTAATTAAAGATTGTTCATGTTCGTTGTCTAGGTTCTTGCAATCAGTTTGTAATTTTACGAAACATTCTTCCAGGTACTCCGTGGGGCGTGCGACCGCAGCTTCGGCATCCACTGCGCCAAGATTGCCCACTTCCCCCCGAAGGTGGTGGAGGTGAGGGCTGACTAGTGGACTCTGCTGTCGTTGATTTTGATGACTAGTAGACTCTGCTGTGTCTTTGATTTTGGTGACTAGTGGGATCTGCTGTCTTTGATTTTGGTGACTAGTGGAATCTGCTGTCTTTGATTTTGGTGACTAGTGGAATCTGCTGTCTTTGATTTTGGTGACTAGTGGAATCTGCTGTCTTTGATTTTGGTGACTAGTGGAATCTGCTGTCTTTGATTTTGGTGACTAGTGGACTCTGCTGTCTTTGATTTTGGTGACTATTAGACTCTGCTGTCTTTGATTTTGGTGACTAGTAGACTCTGCTGTCTTTGATTTTGGTGACTAGTAGACTCTGCTGTCTTTGATTTTGGTGACTAGTGGAATCTGCTGTGTCCTTGATTTTGGTCTGCGGTGATCATGCGTGGATGCTTTGACTCATCTCTTGTCAAACCCGGCGATATAGGGGAGGGTCATAAGGTTATTTTTTACTTTGATTGCCACAAAGGTTATCGCTAAAATATCAAACCAAAAACAAAACAAAAAAGGCACCTTGTCGGTTGTTTTATTTTATTTTTTAAAACTAATTTCAATTACCTAAGGAAAATCATGACACTCAAGTTAATTGAAAAATCTTAACCTTAACACGTTGACTCCGAAGGGGTACGTATGTGTACCACTTAGGTTAGGTTCTGTAATTTTTTCAGATCCTTCCAGTGACTATGAGTACAAAGTGAAGATTTACACCAGTCAGACAATCGGAGGCAACGTGTTAAAGTGCATCCCTATCTAAGCTTTAAACATAGGAATAAATAGTATATGCATAGGTTACATTAAAACTTAAATCCAAATTAAATCGCAAATAAAATTAAAGCCATCCAAAAAAAACAAATAAAAGTGATTAAAAAAGCTCTTTTCAACCCTGATTTCGATCATGAAAGCTCGCTGCTACTCATTAGCATCGTGGTTTTGTACATAACCGTTATGAACACTTGTTTGAAATGAAAAAGGTATGATAATTTGAGTTCAAGTTAACTGTATGCTATTTTTTGTCATTGGTTCATTAATTTGTGTGTATTTTTGACCCTTTAGTACGCTAAACGCAAGGCAGAAGAACTGGAGGAAGATTTTGCGACATTCGATGCAGATGACTCGGAAGAGGCCGTCAAGAAAAGGAAGAAGGAAAAATCGGTGAGTTCTACTCTATTTTGAGCGTGACGGTAGCATGGAATTTAAGGCAGTGATTTTGGAAATCCCAATTGTAAGAGGCGTAGAGTGAAAGAGAAGCATGACGCTATAGTTTCTTGGTTAGTATCGTTTATGATAAATGTGTCTGGTTGTGTGAGTTTTTTGTCATTCTGTTGCATATTGACAGATATTCTACAAATAGGCTAATCCCGTGTATTTCACTTGAACGATAATGAAGTGTTTGTACAGGAAAATTAAATATTGTATTATCCCTGTTTTGATGGAAAGGTAGCTACGTATGAAGGTGCAGTGAGAGAAATTTTTCAGTTTTTTATTCTTGTCCCTTGACGTGTAATACGTCAACCCAGAAACCAAATGATTGCCTTAAAAACTGCCCTATGAATTTCAACAAGATGTAGCAACTACTCTAGTTACACCTAGTCACGCCGGAAGGTATTTGCCTCTATACTAGTGATGAGCTTCATGAAAACTATTACTTAATATTTTGTACTTTCTTACTCTATGGGCGCCTAAGCATTCAGACTTCGTTGTCTTTAGCCCAGCTGTAATGGCTTACTGAGAGTAAAATTAAAATTTTTGGAAGGTATGACCCGTAATTAGTGTACTTCGGTTGTAAATAATGGCAAAGTTGGCTTTTCCCCAATCAAAATAACGAAATTATGGAAATCTATGGGATGAAAGGAACGCTAAGTAATTGGTATATCAAAAGAGAAAAATAAGCGTGAGAGAAATGGTTGTGTAGACTTGAGAATGCTTGTGTGTCAGTGATGACTTCACACAAACAGATTTTAGGCTTTTTTGACACCTTCCCTTCTATGATGGAAAAGGCGAGAAAAATGTGTATGATCCTCATGTTTTGTCAGGGATAAATCATGTCTTTTTTGAAGATTTTCTCGAACACTCACTCCTCCCCGAGGGTAAAAAGTAAGATACAAAATTTAGGATTAGTTGCGTGATGGTTTTGCTCTCCATCAGTATTCCTCTCGATGTGGCTGAATCAGTGAATCGGTACTTTTCACTCGTTTTTAATCTGTATAGAAGAAAGATTTAACAGTCTAACCATTTATTTAAATAACCCCACAGGAAGGAGAGGAGCTGGTCAAGAGCACTCTTACGGAGGCAGCGAGCTGGAAGCTGGACAGCATGACAGACGATGACTTCCAAACAGCCCTCGCAAACCTCAAGTCAAAAATTTTAGCGCAAGACAATGCCTACGTGCGACACCTGCTTGCTGCCTCCTGATCTTCCCGAGCTTAAGATAAGGCATTCTATTTCTCTCATATGGTGCATGCTGTTATGATGATTGCTTGTGAACTCAACTTGGGACCGTAGTTTGGCTGAACTCTAGCTTGTCATCTTTACTTTTTTGTAGATTACTTTTTCCATCTAACAGAAACGCTACATATCTTTAATCTACATGATGGTACCCTAAATCTCCGATGAAAATCATAGATTTTTACACTTTGTGCGACACGTAAGTAATCGTATGTAGTCATAGAATTCGTATCGTAAGTTCTCATTTTTGTTCAAATGTTTTTCCACCAATCTGTTGAAGCGTTCCATGTTGTGACGCATGTCACAAATTTTTATTTCGATTTTCGTAGAAATTGACTCGCGTTCTGAAAAATTATAGGAATTTACTGTTGCTACAACAACCACTGTAAACTATAGTAAGAGTTCACAATTACGCTCCATAAATCTCCATGAAGATTCAATTTGTTTCATTTCTCCAACAGAAATAATCGAAACATCGCGCATAAAAAAATATTCCAATTAGGTTTTAGTATTGCTCTGTGGCAAACAGCCATTCATCCTAATGGAAATAGTTATATATGTATTGACCTGAGGACCATGTCCAGTCTTTTAAATTCAATGAGAGAGCAAAAGCCTCCTATTTCATGCATATTTCATCGCCCCAGAATATCGTTTACTCACAACTATTGCATTTGTTGTAGCGTAGTGTCAATTAAAAATAGATTGGAGCGAAGTCTGCTATGATACTGTGGGTGTTCCAGGCCCGTAATTTGTACTCCTGTAGTAATTCAGAGGTCGGGCTCGAATGTGTTAGACGAGCTTTTCGTGGAGCAAGTTAGTCACGCCTGCATTCA
The DNA here is from genome assembly GCA_006783055.1 of Trinorchestia longiramus. Lineage (NCBI taxonomy): Eukaryota > Metazoa > Arthropoda > Malacostraca > Amphipoda > Talitridae > Trinorchestia > Trinorchestia longiramus. Next base: position 358,541 of record VCRD01000088.1, read on the forward strand.
TATGCGTTGATGTACGTTTTACGTCTAAAAAAAACCACTAGGTATTTGTGTTGATTTAGTTTGTATTGAAGTGTCGTTTCGCAATTAAAGCTTTGTTAGTAAGCGCGTCTAGAATACGAGTAGAATCCTTGGTTTCTTCGCAAGAAACTTTGAATATTAGTCAAAAAATCATCTGGCCGCTCTATAAAGCGCTAGTCCGGCCATATCTGGAATATGCAGTGCATCTCAGGTCTTCTACCCTACGAAGAGATAATAATAAAATAGAGAAAACTCAGCACAAAGCATCGCAAATGATTCTGTCACGCTGCAATCTTAGCCAAGAAAGGCGTCTTCAGCAGCTTGAATCCATCTCCCCGTTAACGTGCGAACCAGAAATAATAGTTAAGAACTAATGATAAGAAACTTCAAGACATTCCAAGCTCTTGACTTTCTCTCAGATGAAATGATGAAACTTGGAACCAGCTGTCCAAAAACATCGTTTCTGTTAGCACTGTGAATACATCAAAAATTCGTCTCGAAAAATATTGAATAGGGATCGCTTCAGTATTGTAACATACCGATTCTATATCCCTAACTCTTGGGGTCTGTGTATGATTGCGAAACATGTGCGTGACTAAAATGCCTGTGAGCGTTTAAGGTAAGTGTACGTGACTTTAATGCTTGCGTGTTTGAGGTGTATGTGCGTGTTGATGCCTTTTCTTTAGATGGTCTGGGACTTTGGTAGCAGCCCAAGAATGAACCAAACGACTCGTTCCAACTACTTTTTTCTGTTCTATTTCAGCACTCTACTCGAATATTAACATCGAGTAGTTAATACAAATGAAGTTAGAAGTGCCTATGACACGGTAATACTTTTTAATCCACAGTTATCAGGTATATTTGACTCGTGAGGAGGATGTGGGACGTGGTGATGGAGTATTCTCCTCTTCCGGATATCACTGAAAATTTCCTTTTCTTGGAGAAACCGTGAGTAAGATTCCTGACCTGATTTCAGGTATGCTGGTGATGTGAATCTCACTTGCGTCCTGGAAGGACAAGGTGTTCTCTCAAGCTGTTCTCAGTGACCTGCTGTAGATCCAATAACACTAGGTGTGTGACTCGGTTATGTCTTATAATCTCGTAGGCTGTCTCCTATCCTCTTGCTCTCGTGTACAATGCTTTCTAATACTTGTTTCATTCGCTGTTGTGCCAGTCGGGCCACTGAAACTTAACGCTCTTGTAGTAGCACTATGTATGTAAAAAACATTCGTGCACAGCCGGTGTAAGTTGGTTAAATTGTTCGTGGAACCTGTTGCATTCTTTATTGAGTTTTGTTTAGGCACTTCATAACTCTTAGAATAGCTTCTTTAATAGGTTTTCTCTCTAACTGTGACCTTATTAGACTTTCTACTTTATGTTGGGAGTTTATAATCCATGGGGACGTGAGAAATATCTACGCTCCATTTTACCCTTTTGCTACTTTGTGTGTGTTTGGTAAAGATCTAGTCAATTACATTGCTTGTGTTTTTTTATATTATGAGTTTTAACTCATATATATTGGTGCATTCTAGCTTCGAAAATAGTATAATGACACTCAATGGAGCTTATTTCTTATACGGCGTAATCGGAAAAAAAAATGTTGTATTCTATATTTATTTTATGCAAGTAATTTTCAACCAGTCTAAGTTACCCAGCATTGATTGTACATCAGACATAAATGAATAGGTTTAGGTGTAATCTCTATTAACAGTAAAAATACCCGAACTAATAAATAACCACAAAAGTTATAAAAGTGTGGAAGGAAGTTATCGTATTTTTCATCTTGTAATTATGTGATAAAGTAAATTCCATTCCATAATATACATTGACTGTTAAACTGATAGACTTCGAGAAATTTCGTAATAGACTAATGCAATTGAATACTACATTAAACATTCCTTACTCTCTGAGATACTATATTAAAACTCAATTAATATCGTCATGAAATATATGTATTTTGATTTGCGTCAATAATAATTACCATTTACATTAATTGAACATCTTTATTCCCTGCATCAACCAATCACGAAAACATTGTTGCACCATGTCTCTACACTGCAGGTGCAGGTTGCAAGTGAACCATCGTTCTGTGCGACGTAGTGTTGTCAGGGCTAAGTGTGGCACAGCTGGAAAAGGTAAGTTTTTATTATTTAAATGTTGTTGAATTGTCTAAAGACGTTGTTCATTTATATGCACGTTAACATAATTTTTTTAGAATGTCTGCAATATTCATTGGTAATGATGAAACTTCTTGTTATTGGCACTGATGGAAAGTGGTGTAATCGCAGCCATCTTGAAAAAAAAAACTCGGTTCATGCGTGATCTGTTAATTAATTTGTATTACTTTATTATTCGAGTTCGTAAAGATTCGGTATCACAAGGTAGGTAATTTTGTAGATGTTCCAAATTTGTACAAGTGGAAGCTAAATTTTTAATAAGGTAACAACAACGATAATTCCCATAACGCAGTTACATTAACAAACAAGATATGGAAACTCTGCACAATAAACTAAAGATTCAGATAGGAAAAAACAATTACTGATCTGAAATTTAACTTTTGTCCAGTTAAAATGTATTGGATTGAGGCACAATTTATTTTTGTTTAGTGAAATATTCACGAATCATTGAACACCAAATTAATAATTTATCACTGAACGATAAATTAATAATTTTATAATCGGTAAGTCTCAGTCATATAAATTAAGTCAGATAGTGGATTGAAGTGTGTCAAGATTGAGTGCTGAATTTCAAATACTTCTAAGTTAATTTTACTAGTTATCTCAAATTTATCAAAGTAATAAATAATCATCCTAGACTGGGTTCACTTGACAGAGAACAATACTTCTCAAAGAAAGAACAATATTTAAGGGACATGCAATAATTATACTTTGGCCTCATACTGTGCAAATTTTCTTTGATTTTTTGAATGAATTTTGTCATTTTTGATTTTGAGATCACTTGCTGAATATTTGCATTTTGTTGGAAATTTTTGTTGAAAAGGAAGTGAGCACTCATTCACTTAATATCTAAATATGATAGTAAAAACACTTTTAATGATGGATTTCTGATTGAATTTAAAATATTGTTTCAAGTGCATCTTAAGACTTGGTATGCAATATGTAGAAGTCACATAAAATAAATCCCTCAAAATGATGGTAAGTGGTATTATTTATTTTACAAAATTGTACATGTATGCTAGTTTTTTTCCAGATTTTCTGCCATTAAATAATAGAATAGAATAAGGCAATAGGAACGAGCCGTTTGGCCCATTCTTGGTTCAATACCGAAGTCCCATGCTGATATGGATACAACCCTTTTATCCTTTGATTAACAAGTATGTAACACCATAGCATATTATTAGTTTGGAAATCCTTTATATTATAAAATGTTGAAGATGTGTTTGTACATATGTGTACTACTAGATACATTATTACAACCTAGGGAATGTGTTAATTTATAAATAAATCAAATCATTTCCTTTAATAATTATTCATTCATGAATAATATGAATAGCATTCTATTCTTCTATTATTAACACATTTTCTACTACATGATCCTTCATTGTGTCCCATGTGAGGAAAAAATGTATATTTTTTCAAATACACATTTTTATATTTCAATCATTGTTTCTAGTGTTAGTGTTGGTACCTCACCATGGTCTCATGTGTGGCACTAGGGTTCAGGCAATTATGTGATGTTGCACTATGTGTTGAATTGTGATTGTATTTATTGCAGCAAACATGTTACATTAACTTCAGTAACTTTATTCATTTGATAAGAATAGCATTCTCATGCTGAATCCTTAATTCCTTGAATTAAGTTAACTACAATCATTTCTTAAACAAGTTGTACCATAACATGCATAACTATGCTTGTCTGAAGTAAACATGTTCTGTACAGCTGAAACATATGTCTTATTAGACCTGACCAGCAGTTGAATAATTACTTCTAATTTGTTATGTAAAAGCCTTCTAAGTTTATGCACAGAGTTTGGTATGTCAAACTGTAAGGGATTAAATAAAGGTTTGTAATACCACATATATGTGTGTGTGTGTACATATATGGTCCCATTGGACCTTTGTAATTGCCAGTTAATAAAAAATGCCCTTACTTCAGGCAATCTTTTAAAAATTCCTTAAAACCTTATTTAAACCTATTATATCACCCAAGTAACCACATACAATTCATAGACACTCTACACATACAAGGAAACCAATATAAATTGTAAGTGCCAGTTAAAAGGAATTCTACTTGATATACACACACACACATGTATATGGTATTACAAACTTTTATTTTACTTCTTATAGTTCAATGTACCAAACTCTGTGCATAAAATTAGAAGGCTTATACAGAACACAAATTAGAAGTAATTATTCAACTGCTGGTCAGGTCTAATAAGGCATATGTTTCAGTTGTCATACAGAATGTTTAGTTCAAACATACATAGTTATGCATGTTATGATACAACTTGTTTAAGGAATGATTGTAGTCAACATAATTAAGGGTAAATCTCCTACTAAATCTTGTTCACCCAATAAGAACTAATGAAGGTAAGCCGGTGTGCATTTTATTATTTAATAGAAATGAGTTGCTGTAAATTTATTTCTCAGATATTTCATTGTTGGTCCCTGGAATGTCCTTGAATTTTATTTACAATTTTGTGCTGCAACCCTGCACATGTAGGTAGATTTTTTGTATATCATAGGGATAAGGAATTTTTTTAGGGGTAGGAAAATTTCTGAGCTTTCTATTTACTGCCACACTGGTTATGCATCTAGCACAAGTTTGGAACTTGGCACTCATGTAGGAACCTGTAGTTCTTTTTGGAAGTAGTAAGAATATTGTTTGTAGGAGGCTCTGTCATTCCTGATTTCCCTCCCCTTTTTATAGTAATAGCTGTTTTACCAACATTTTAAGTTTTTATTTTTATTATATTATATTTTTCACATCATGAGTACTTCACTTTAAGATGCTGATTTAGTAGAGTGGAGTTATGGGTCAGTTCCATCAAAAGATTTATCAATATTTAAGAGTTCATAGACTTACTAAGTTTGTCACATTTACAAGCTTTATTTACTAAATTAAAAAATTAGGCAATTATGTTGTCATTAGAAATTAAAATTCATTGTTAATCCTGATGTCTTGTATCTGCTATTAACAGTTAATGTTATTTTTCTAGTGCAGTATGAAGATATTTTTCAGGACTTATGATTAAGCTAGTAAGAATCATCAGTTTTCTGGAGAAGATCCTGATCTACTACTCGGTTTCAAATTTTTGTTATCAATTGGTAGTGTTGTAGAATACACCAACACTGGGAATGTCTGAATTAAGCTTAGCAATACAATGCATAGTTGTGCTGGGCACCAAATGCATTTGCAAGGCATGTAATAATACTTTGAGTGAGTGACTTTTTAGTTCATAATGTATAACCAATAATAACTAATTTGACTACATAAGCAGTGTAGCTGTGGGTTTGTATTTGTCAGGCCTATTCTTTAATATGTATATCATGCATAAATTCATAATACATTTCCTAGCTAAAGAGTTACAGTGATGATTGAGAATAGGTTTTGGGTCAGTCCTTTGCATGTTGGTTATGTATGTATGTATGTCTAATTTACTATCATTGATGTTGGTTGCACAGCTACATCCTCTTTATAAAGGTCACAAAGATATTTTTGTGCGGGACTAGAGATAAGATATGACACATCAATGTTGCACTGCGCAGCTCTGTTCCAAACACGTAAAAACATTCCATTGTCCATAGTGATAACAGATCTCAATTGCTTTCTAGCAAGATCTATTAATTATCAGTTCTTGTTGAGTCATTGCCAAGCAAGGTCTTGTGTTGTGAACCTGACACTTCTCTGCAGTACATTAAAGGAATTTCTCAAAAAAAGTAATTGTTGCTTATGATTAATTTAGGTTTTCTTAACAGTTAATTGTGAAGTATCTAAGTTTCCCATTTTCTGCTTATTTTATAATCACAAAGATAAGTAAACGTATTTTTTTAATGCTGTTGATAATGATTTTTTAGTGGTAAACTTTTGATTTTGTGATTTTATGAGTTTTAGATATTTTATTGTCTCATGTTTGCTACTCAAATTGTGTGCAGATTGACGGACTGGCAAAATGATGCAATCCTCTGATCAGGAGGTGAGTTTTTTATTTGACAAGTTTATGTGTGCTGAATAATAGTGATACATAATATTGACTATTGTTGAGACCTGACTCGGAATAGTAATGACCTAGATTGAATTACAAATTTGAATCTAGGATAATTCTGTGAATCTGTCTGTGATGGTCTGAGTAAGCATGAGATATGCAACATGTTTTATCCTCGTTCCATAAAGATAGTCGTCCACAAACTCTCCTCTAAATTAACTACAACTGTTTCGTTCATGGGAGTTTTTTCTACTGAGCAAAAAAAGTCAAAAATAAATTTTTAACTTGTATACCTAAGATTCAAGTTTTGTTTCAGCCAAACCTTCACACTAAACTATTTCAAACTTCATAAAAAAGCAAAACTATTCAAACCTGAAAATATAGATATCACTTGTTGAAAAGCTCTATATTTTGACAAGAATCTTTTTGATAGAATGTTGCTCTCTCTCGTCTCAGGTCATGAATATGAAGCTCAGTTTTATTGCAACTTGACATGTGGTATTATAAATCGAAAAAATGCAGTATTGTTTTTCGATGTTTCAAGTTTTGAAATCGGTTGCCTTCATTGTTTAAAGAACCATCATCTGATTTTTCATTGAAATAGCAATTTTGAGTTTGTTTTGGTCTGTATGGAAGCATACAATTTTTTACTCTCCTAAACCTGCTTGTTTATTATTTTTATTAATTTTTCATTCACTACCTGGCAAGTTAAATTGTGATGGCATTTGTGCCCCGTAAAATTTTCAGTTGCCTTCCTGTCAAAATATTTACTCTGTAGAATGATAAAGAATATGATGCTGTTATTATTTTTCAAAATATAATTGTGTGGGCATTTCGTTCAATGTGGATGACTTTTGTGATTGAGGCTGATGACGCATTGTTGCTGTACTAAAAGAAGAAAATACTTACCAGCACTAAGTCGAGGCTCAATTTTTAAACAGCTTCAGAAATGCTTGGTGTGAGTGTTATAGGTGTTTCTAATTGTTTTTGTGTTTTATTACAGTTTGAGCCTGATCTTGATCTTCTCGAATTACAAGATCAGAATGAAACCATTAGGGAAGATAATGCTTTTCTAAAGGACAAAAATCGGGAGTTGGAGGAGAAAATTTTGGCTCTGGAGCGGGAGATGAACTACTTGAATTCACGAGAACGGGCCAAGCTTGGCCATCAACCTCTCCCAGAAGTAGAGTGGTAAGTGCAAAGAGTAAGCTGAAGAGCAGTAATGAGGTTCGTCTGAAGTGTGTAGGGTATCAGTGTAAGTAGTCGGGCTAGATAATGTACTCTCATCGTTGCCATTTTTATTTGTATAAACTTCTATCAATAAGGGCACAATGATGCCGCTGTTCTTTTTAAAATATAATTTATGAGGGAATTGTGTTTGATGTGAACAAGACTTTGATAAAATTGAAGGTCCGTCGAGTGACGGAGGTACGTGTTAATCAAAACAGAGAGGATGCGTCAGACGTGGAATAATTATTACCGTTATACTGCAAGGTTAATAATGTTGACTTAGTTCAGATCGGGCTTCAACCCGTTCATAGCTTCCTCTTTAAAAGTAAGATCCTGAGTATGAGATGGACTGGTAATCCCCAAGAACTTATGAATCACAATAAGTAAGGTCTCGCGGAACCACGCTCGTGTTGACTCGAACGAGTTAGGCGGACGAGGTCCACTCTTTCTAGTTCCCCATCGTTGGAAAACTACCGAGATACATTCATGTATTTCTGTTACTAACGTAGTGTTTTCGTCGTTTACGAGTAGCTGGACATTGAATTGATAATGGTCACTGATGTAAAATTTGTTTTTCATTCTAATGGAAATTTTTTTTCAGTGGGCTTATGGAAGACATGGGCGCAGATATGTTGTTTGCGCCTTGGGAGGAGATGGACTTGGAGCTTCTACTTTCAGATCCTCAACTAAAAAATGGGATTGAACTATCCCTTGGTCAGGAGTGTCCCGAGGGTCCACTTCAGTTTGACAATGGAAGTATTCCATTCCAAGATGAATCTCTTTCTGAGGATCACATGGAGTTGGATGAATCTGCTCCTCCTGAAGTACGGAAGCGGTTTTAAAACAGCCAGGCGTTCGTGTTAAGTTTCCAGGGTTGTTTAAAAAGTCTTTGAAGTTCTACAGAAGTTGTAAGGTATAGTAATTCTGTGATTCATTGTACCTACCATAGTGCATGAAGACTAAAGTTGGCTGTAATGTTGAGCAATGGATGCATGTTGGAGGTGTCGCAATTTTTCGCTAGACCACGCCCAGGTCGACTGCCAATACCACAAGCATTAGCTTTTTGGTGGTTGGTGCGGTCTTGCGAATTGCATTCTGCTTAAAACAGTCTGTAAAAATGCTGTTCTGGTTACAGTCGATAAATCATGGCAACCAGAAGGTTGTCGTATGATGTACTGAATTAAACAACCAAACTCGTGTTATAACTCATACATAAATGAAGTTTTTCAAGTTCACCAGAAGTGTGAACATGTTTTTTCAAATCTCAAAGCAAGATGATCATTTCAAATTTTCGTGTGTGTTACCATAGAAAATTGCACGGTTTCAGTAACCCCAGTGAAGATGAACTTTGTATGATTTGTATTCGCGGTGGAAGAATTTGTAACCGAACGTCTGGCTAATGGATTGGATGAGTTATTTGTATTATGATCCTGTAGGCAGAACCTGATGATTGTGGTGGCTACATTTGTCAAGCGGACAAAGGTATTCCCGAGTATTTCGTTAGGAATCTTGATTGAACGAGTATTTCGTTCCTGAATCTTGAAAGTGCCGTGGAAATCCGTGGGTTTATCCTACGATGAACGAAAGTATCAAAAATTTGTTCTTCGTCGAATTATGCGTCTCTCACGTTGTATCAGTAATAGTTACAGTTTAAAATAATCTTGTAGACTAGCTGACGCTCTCTGGCGTGTATAGACGTATATGTAGTTGGAGAAATGCATATGACATGCATCAGTGATGTGCATTTGATAAAGGACGGTATAATCAGTAAATATCGTGACCTTAGTTTGTACGTGCTCAAAAAAGTGATTTTTTCCGATGAACACATCTTTTAATCTAGCTGTTTATGGTGAGCCTGAGTTCACAACATTCAAATTATTTTTTCTAAATTGTTCCTCCGATTACTATCGTTGATTTATTTTTATTTAATATGTAATCAGAGAATTATGTTGATGCACTATAGAATTGAAAAAAACGTTTTCGGTGATGGTCGTTCGTAAGTAAATTTTATGGTGTACGTAAATCTATGAAAATTATGACTGTGCTTTCGTCCGAATGATTTTAAGATTCCTGCGATGATTGCAGGGGCGTAATTGTTTGTGGTGTTTTAACGATTTTAATTTGATTCCGTAATTGTATTTCTACTCTAGATATTAGCAGGGGATGAATATAAACGTAGAACGTTCTAATTGTAATGACCGTTTATTTGTCGACACTATCTTACTTTAACTTTTAAAATTATAGATGAGAGTATTCTATTCTGATAGCCTTTATTCGGATCACTATTATTCTGCTTTCCCGGAAGGGAAGAGCTAAATTTATGTCGGCATTATCCTTGAGCGCCTCTTGTCCTATGAACGTACTATCATCGTGGATACGGTGGATTTTTTGATCTTTCTTCGAATGTGACAGGCTCTAGTGCCAGTCCTAAAAAGCCTCGCTAGAGGATACTATTTCATCGGATATATTTTGAGCTACCTGCAGCAGATTCAGCTATACTGGCTATGAACATCTGTTGTAGATTTCTGGAAGCATTCTAGAGAGAAGTGGTATTTACTGGTGTCGAGTGCGAGATAGTCTAAGCCCCTCTTGTGTTCTTTCTGTGGTATAATATTTGTGGTGTATTCAGCGTGTTTTCCTTAGTAGAAATAAGCGACGTGTTACCTAGGTACTCGATACTATGCTCTTCTTCATTGTTAACTTTTATTGTGTTGAATTGCTTGCATCAGTACGTTATTGTTACTGCTGTGTTATGTTGTACGAGTGGATTTTTATCTCCAATTGAAATTATAAAATCATTTTGACCATTTGTTAGGCGCCAAACTTTAAGTCGGACACTTCAATTTTACGTGTTGAAATTATGGAATCGGGCGTAAAAACTTTCTTGTTATTGTTCTTGTGTATCGCAATTGCACTTGATTTCAGGCACGACATTTGTGTTTAGTTCGTTGCTCGTAGCAGAGTTCTTGCAATTCAACAAATAGAGATACATACTCCAATGTCATCTTATAATTGATGTTCTTATTGGTATTTTCTTGAAACAACTGCCTATACCTGTTCATATTTTGGGCAGAATGTCTAATTTAGGTTTTATACTTCTACACAAGTCTTATTCATGGACAGAATCGCACCCCCGGGTGAAATCCATTGATAAACTGGGGATACCTTTCAACATTCTTGGGACCACTGTACTACCGTTGAGGTAACCTCTATTCATGATTCTTTGTAAACTAAAAATCTGATGATAAAACTGATTATGTTATTGTTATGATCACGAACTGATAAACTCTTTTCTGAATTGAGAGACCTTCGGCACGATATAGTCCGAGCACACTGAAGTGCAGCAAATTTCATTATCACTATTACCACCACCCTATCAGCTACATCAGTTGTAGGACGGTGTTTTAAGTATCGATAGTTCTTAAAATAATGTGACCACATTTTTCTTCCATTTCAAACTGTATTCTTGGAACTATGTTATTGTGGGACGTATGTATTTACTTTGGTTTATGGTTAGAAGTATTTAGTTTTCGAATTATAGTTTCGCTCTGCTTTGCTTTCATGTGCGTTTTCCGTTGTAGACAAAGTTGAACAATGCTTGCTTTCATTATTATTTGTATAGTTGTTCCAATATAACTTTGAGTGGGACACAAGGACTACTATAAACAGGACGTGCACCGCCATATAGCTGACTACGCTAGCGGAGGCCGTTGCATTCTTAGTAACATAACATTTTCTATCGGACAAAGTGATCAAAAATTACTTCTTTCAAGCAATAGCAGCGATAATGTTTTACAGTAAATTTTAACTGGTGTAAAGCACTGTAATGCTTTAAAATACCAATTTTAACCGGACTTAACATGTATTATTATATGAGCTTAGTGGCCACTTTATAGAAAGCCGAGTTGCTGTAGTTTTAGACTTTAAAAATTCACTATAGTTAAACCTTTTCCAATGCAAACAACCAAACATACAAACATTCACGCATGTAAACAAACAGATATAGAAGCAAAAACCTACCAAACTGCAGCGATTAGTCAGCCAACCGGGCCTTCTTGATAGAGGTCTGAAGAAGGACTACATTATTTTGCTAGTCTTTCTCTGAGGGGTTGACAGCAAATTAAGTGAGTGTAGTAGTTGTCAGAATACTGCCTTTCTTTGACTCGTACAGTTCCTTGACGTCTGCAAATGATGCCGTGTTTCATTGTCAAGACTGATCTTCTGGCCCTTCTCACTGATCCAGTTGTTGCGGATGCAGCTGTTTAGCAGAAGTGCTGTGTCAAAAAGGAGAAACCAGACACGCTCGTTGTCAAGAGGATGCTTGGCTGTGGCACTTCAATCACCTAGTGATTAGAATAGAAGTGGCCTTGCAGTCTTGGTTGTTCTCGGCCATGCCACTCAGCAACCCACCAGAAAATTAAACAGTTGGGCGAATCTGTACTTCATCTACCAAGAGAAACACATTCTTCAGTTGCAGTGTCTGGACTTTGTCAAATGTTTCCCTCAGCACCTGGTCCTTGTCAATAGATGAAGTGATGTACTGCAGCTTGCGTTTGCATGGCAGCACCAAGAAGTCTCTGAGCTGTTCATAATTACACTTAGTATATGATTGAAGAGCAAAACAATAAACATTCATGGAAAACTGCTTCTGTAATAAAAGTTCTAACTGACGTGTCAAAATTACCAACTTTTTCTCCTTCTCAGTGTGGACACAGGCTGATGTGTGAGCTTGAAGAAGAGTGACAACATTTTGGATCGTTTTGTCAAACGGGTTGTCATAGTCCATTGCCAAGCGCACAGTTTCGTCGAAGTATACGATCTCAAACCATTGTTGGAATGAAGTGTCTTGAACAGTGGTACACTAATGCCGTTCTTGAACGCACTGAGCGTTAGTGGGGAACACAAAGTGGGCTTGTTTTCGACAATCACAGACAGGCTGCACTCACTGAAGTAGCCATTTATGAACAAACACACAATCCTTTCTTCCGATCTTGAAATAATCAAGTTCTTATACTGCTTCTGCAGGTTACGTTCAGGTTTGAAAGCATCAAATGAAGTAATCTTGTCCTGAAGAAAATACCTCAGTTGTTGGTCTTCAACTTTCGCCGGGCGAGGTGCAGGTTTTGGAGATGGCAGACATGAAGCAGGCACATTGAAGATTCTGGGAGGGATTTCATTTGTTCACACAACCCCACACTTGTTCGGCATTTTTAATACATATAATTAGCAATAAACTTTGTAAACAAACAGTATTCACTTAGAAATGCAGCAATGTGCCTGGAAACAAACAACAATGTCCGATTCAAACCGAGCGACAGACTACGACAATGATCGCACTGTGACAGATGGGGGCAAACAGCGTAGTGAACTGGCTTCCGCTACCGTAGTCAGTTACATGGCGATGCACATCCTGTTTATAGTAGTCCTTGGTGGGACACTATAATCCATATCCTTGTGTAGCGAATATGTGTAGCCCTTAACACATTTTGCCTTTCCTCCGGTTTCAATTTTTTACGCACCGGAATAATAGACTCATTTCGAAGTACAGTATTTCCATATCCGGAGCGGATTTCGACTTGAACGCTTAAGTCGAGGGTGACGACGCAAACCGTTGAGAAGGAGGGATGCGGCAACACGATCAAAAAATGGGGAGAAGCTATTTAAATTCTGCGCTACATATGACCTTATCATCGGAAGAAATATTTCACACCCTGAAATCTATAAGTTCGCCCAAACGGAAGTGGAAAGAACCAGATTGACCCCATGATGATCAATGGGCCGTCAGCGAGGTTGTTGCTAGACGTCAGCATAACGAAAGGAGCTGATGTTAGCATTCACCGCAGCTCTAAGAGTGAATATAAGGACAAGTGGACATGGGAAACCGAAACAGCAGCGGTTTGGGGTGGAGCAGTTGTGTAACCATAAAGCAAAGAGTGCTCTTGTCCTTCAGCTGTGGTACAAGTTCCAAGCTCTTGAGGGCGGTGGACATTGCACACAACCGAACATGACTGGTAAAGACGCCCTGTGGAAGCAACTCAGAGCAGCTTACTCACAGACCAGCGAGAAGGAGAGGGTGAAAGAGTGGATCAAAGCTGACACCTGGGAAGTCATTGAGAACTGGAGTAACCTGAAGAAGACAGTTTTCTGGACCAAGTTGGAGAGATTGAAATAGAGATACAGGCTGCAGTACAGGAAAGCAGATCAAGCGGCGAGGAGGATGAAAAGAGCAAACAAGCTGACCTGCATGGAAGATCGGGCAGGTCAGACAGGTCGCAGTGAAGGAAGAGCAAGGACAGGTGTACGAGATCACCAAGGTTGTTAGCGAAAAGTACCAAGGAGCCACTGATGCACCGACTGTAGATAAGCAAGGCCTGTTACCACGGAAGCCAGAGGAGCAGAGCAATTCAGAGAGGTTCTCAACAGACCGCCACCAATAGTAGAGACGGATGTTCGTGACCCTGACATCACCGCCGCCGGAGAAGGAAGAGATTATGGTTGACATCAGGTCCGTGAAAAGCGGTGAGGCTCCTGGTCGGGGCAGCCTCAACGCAGAGCTCTTCAAGGCAGATCCAAAGCTTGAAGTACAAGTTCTTCAGTCACATAGAAGGAAATCCAGGTACCAGAGGACTGGACGGAGGACACCATGGTGAAGATTCCGATGAAAGAAGCGCTGAGTTACTTACAAATGGATAAGAATCGCCCTATTGTCTATTCCCAGTAAGGTCCTGGCTAAGATCATCATCAGGCGAATGTCAAGAGCAATGGACGAACGACTCAGAAAAGAACAGGTGGGTTTCCGACTGTGAAGAGGTTGCAAGGACCAGATCTTCACCCCGTGTAACATTATAAAAAGTGCACAGAACGGCAAAAAGCAGCTGTACATCATATTAGTGGATTTTGAAAAAGCCTTTAACAGCACTAGCACCCATCAGGAACTCTATGACGCATCTTTAGAGGATATGAACTACCACAATAGATTCATTATCAAAAGCTTTTACAACTGTTTCAGTTGTAGGGTGGGGAGCGGCAAAACTAGCATCTACGTGGAGAACGGCATCAGTCAGGACTGTTCGTTGTCGGCGTTACTTTTTAACCCGACGATCGACTGGCTGATAATACGAACAACAGCTAATCAACCACAGGGAATTTGATGGACCTTCTTTTCGCCGCTCGAGGGCCTGGAGTTTGCCGACGATCTTGTGCTGGTCTTACACACCCACCAACATATGCAGGAAAAGACGACTCGCCTGAACACCTTTGCACATCAAGTATACATTTAGATCAGTCAAAAGACAGAGGTGATGATGCTGAACGTTGAGAATCCCTCACCTGTTACAGTGAAAGGAGACGATCTGACAGCAACCGAGGAGTTCACTTACCTTGGGAGCACCATTAGGTTTGACGGCAGAGCGGCCAACAACATCACGTATCGCTTCAACAAAGCCAAATGCGCTTTCAGAATGTCGAGCACAATTTGGAGGCCACCTCAGTATAGCACCAAGACCAAACTAAGGCTGTACCAAAGCCATGTACCTTCAACCTTATTGTACGGCTCAAAATGCTGGAGTATGACAGGAAGTGACCTCAAGAAGTGGAATCCTACGCATTTTCTAGCCATAAACAAACTCCAATCAGGAACTGCTCTTCCGTTGCAACCAAACCAGCATGGACAACATCCTCATGCGAAGACGATAGAGGTGGATTGGGTATGTCATCCGGCGGGAGCAAGATGACAACATACGTACTGCACTACAGTGGACACCAGAGGGAAAACGCATCGAGGACGACCCAAGAACACCTGGCGGTGAACTGTTGAGATGGATCTGAAGACTCCAAGGCAACCTGGGGGAACCATTCTGAAGTTGACCCAAGAGACTGAAGTGCGGAACTTTTGATGCTGCCCTACATGCCGGGGCGGCGTAAGGGAATGAATCTGCAAAGAGCTTGGATTACTGATGGAATAAGGCAAAACGCTAATGATTACAAAAATATCGACGGCTTAGAAGACTAAGAGGAAAATAATTAAACTCTTACAGATTGTGTTTTACTGTTTACAGCGGATTTTGCACGTCCGCTAAAGAAGCATCGAATGGTTGTGGAACCTCTAAGACCCTAGGGTACAGTGTTGCAATACTCGACAAAACAAACTTTTTTACGCGCACCAAAAAGGCACCACAACTGCGACGCAAACGTAAACACGACAGGAAACTAGGAAGAGGAGTGCAATGGAGTAATAATTAATAATAATACAACCGGAAATGAACGCAGACTATGAATGTGAAAAATAGTTATGCTAACGTGAGCATGCGTGTATTAACACCTAAGCTGTCACTAAAAATTAGCTTAAACTTTGTTGTGAGAAAACTCAAAAATTATTTTTAAAATAAAGTTTAAATATCCACTATTGCTCAGCATCATCATGCGTTTGGCTTGAGGAAAAAATCCTATTGCACTATGTATATAAGGGGCTGGCAATGATTTTACTCATGTACCCTTCTACTAAAGGCCAAAGTATCATTCACCTTCTCTCAAAAGTCTCATAAATTTCCCAATTACATGTATGTGACATCGAAAACTTCATTAGATTCTAGAATGATTCATGTACATATGGGCCAAAGTCCTTTCTCAGTTGCAATTTTTGAATTCCCAAAAGTTACAGCTACCTAGCCCAATAGTGATGATTCATACTTCAACTTTGTCGGACATCAGTGATGTAAACATTTTAACATCAACAAGAAAACCCGGAAAATGCAAAATAAATCTGCTAAAAGCATGAAAACTATTGCTCTGGCTCAACGAGGAGAATCAATCATATGAAATTCGATCGATGCCAGATGTGAAAGAAATTTAAGGCGTTCTTGATATACGATGATTTTTTCAAGCACTATAATATGCTATCATTATTTAGGAGGCAGTTTAACACAGAAGGGTGGTCGACCAGGCGCAGACTGTCACGGATTAAATGCATCGAGAAGAAGATATCCACAGCAGACAGAAGCTTCTAAAAACTGAAAAGAAACGTATCACTGTATGATTATGTTAATGCAGAGGATCGGGGAACTAGCAGGGGCAGCCTAATCAATGGTAGAATAGATTCAAAGTTAAACTCCAAGCTTGAGAAAGATTTCATGAGACTGAATTGACAACTAGTGATTTGGAAAACATGGTTAAATAGCTTATGCACTGTACAACGCGTGCCTAACTTATTAGGTCGACAGATCAGGTCCAAAATTAGTCCCTAACCAAGTGCCCAGGGTAAGATCATAAAAGCAAATATTCAGCAAGCGAAGAAAATCTTGCTGATAGGCAAAATGTTCTCAGTAATTAATCAGAAAGACAAGTGAGTAACACTTAAACGGAGGAAGCCCAACGAAGAAAGAGGAAGAAATTTAATTTTAACATTTAGAATAGCTCATGACATGCTCCACTATATCGATATTTCTTTCATTTATCCACGGTCAGAAATTAAGTGGTCCACCTCGAGCTAACGACGGTTGCATTCTCCAAGACCACCAAATCAGTTCATGATTATGAGTGAAGTTTTCGTCAAGATTAGTTCAGCGATAGGAACGACGCCAGCAGAGAAATAAATCAGCCATTATTTAAGCGGTAACTTTCACCTATATTGAGAGTTAAACTGTTAATCTTGGGAAAGCACCGTCGTTCGAATGAAGAAGATTAGTATTCATAATTTCATACACACATTGACTAAAGTCTACGAACGAATGGGCCAGTCACGTTAGACAAATCCATACAGTATTTCTTTCAACAGCAAAAATAAAAATAAAAACACAAAACATCACAATCAGCTATGTCAAGACTATCGGGCTTCGAATTTCAAATCTGACTTTCATAGGAGACAATATTCCTGAACACTGATGCCCAATTTTCAGTCTTCACTACGACCTTCCAACACCCAGGAAGATTCCCATCTTCATTATCTGAAATCTGAGCATATATGCATGATATGATAGTTACTGTTCCAAGAAACAAAGGTTAGTTTCTTAACAGAGTTACTAAGCTCGTGTATAACTTCCTGTAGTTCATCTATTCATAAACACTGGTGACGTTACAGAAATTAGGCTATGTGCTTTACTGCTACAGCATAAATGTTAGTGACAATCCATCGGTTTAAGACCATTCAAACACCCCAGTACCTCGAACCATCCTAAAGGTTACGATATTGTATACCAAAATAGTAGTCTGTCTAGATCCATAACTTTCATCGTTTTATACAAGAGTAATATTATGTACAAGAAGTCGTCAATCAAAAATGACTTGTAGAACTGAAGTCTCCAACATAGGCTTCCGAGAACAAACACATAACATTAAAATGACACTCGTAGGTGGACGATGAGCCACTTATTAATCCCCCAAAAACACAAAATGAATTATTGTTGTTAGCTTGATGCCAGGAGGAACTGAACCACTTTTAACTCGTATAAAAGTATCATGAAACACCTGCCATTTAGACAAAAACGATATGATGCTGACCAAACGAAAGAACTCGTCAAAAGTGGCAGTATCACGATTGATTATAAAGTTAGACAGCGTTTTCTTTCTTCCACCCGCCATTTGCTCGAGATAGGACATGACGTTACACTGGCTGCGTGCGTGTAATGTAATGTCCAGTGGGTGTTCACACCCATCCCTATATCCTACCATACTCCCTCCCAACTCTGATTATGTACAATTACAGTTCTAATAGAAAATCAAATGCATTTTTAAAAGCCAAAATGGATTATTTTCGCCTTTAGAAACACCACGTTAAAATCTGAATACATACTTGTAGGCTCTTGACGGAGTTTATTTTCGAAACAAATCATAACAATGAATAAGTGCCACTTAAAATAGAGCCTCTTTTCAGATTTATAAAGTTGTTTCACCCTACATAAATGGTTAAAAGTATAAATGACATTTTCGATTTGGAACATGCATACAAACAGCATAGAGGGAACATTCAGTTGGATTGTTAAGAATATAACTATTATTAGGTATTATTAGAATAGATAGTAAACAACAATAACCTACGAGCACAAGGAATAACAGTTTGACTTGCAATAGAGCCTAACACTTAATTCCTTGTAGCTAGTGCAGATTTAGTGATCATTAAGATCACTTCCAAAAAGGGGATATGCGTCAAGAGCTGATGTGTTGAGCAGGACAGTCTTGTGATAGGTAGTTAGTTCAACAACAAAAATAGTTACTGTCGTACACCGAGGCAACTTCACCTCATGAAGGATGGATAGCAGAAGACACGTAGGACTCGTTCATGGTGTTGCAATTGCCATTACATTTTCAACTATTTCAAGTCACAAAATTAATAATAATAAAGCTCTAAAAACAGGATGCGTTAAAATTTGACGCAATTGGCCAGGCCTCCAAAACTTTACGCGTTGCGATGACTGACCGAAAACTTTGATGGTAGAAGAATGCCAAGAAGAAACGACCCACAAACCGTCCTGTACTATTTCAAGACAATAAGCATTTTACCGTTGACGAAATGAAGGATACAGAGCGGTGCACAAGTAAAGAACACTTTAGAAAATCAATAACAAGAAAATTATGTAAGGTAAAGAATTTTGAATAATTTTTATAAAACAGAAGATAATTAAAATTTACCGAAGTAGTGAACCTAGTTCACTAATGATTACCATATAATGTTTTCATAACACGTAAAATTCAGTTTCAAGAATGTTGTGATACACGAAGGAACAGCAAGAATATTTGTGGAACTTTTCTTCCCAAATAATAGATCTATTATTATGACGCAAATAAATTACAGAAACGTAACGTTCTTAATGTTTAAAGTCTCAATAATGTTTGTACAAAAGCAATGGCTACTAAATTCTGCGAAGGAAATTAAAAAACATGCTTAAGGAAATTTGTCCCCGTCGGTTAATTTCGCATTATTGCGACATTTCGTGGTCCCCGTAACCTCCAGATCTAACTCCTATTCATTTGTTCCTATGGGGATATAAAAAGGCCAAAGTTCACATTCCGATGCCTAATTTCGAGAAATTAAACAAAAAATCATTAAAAAAACAAGAACATAATTCCACAGATGATTAGTAAAGTAATAAACAGTATCACTAAAAGAACACGTGTTTGTTTAAACCATAACGAAGGTCGCCTAAATATTTTACTTCAGATTTCACGTGCAATTAAATTTTAATTGATCTTCAATTATTTTTAATTATTCAAATATATGATCATCAATAATCTTTTCTTGTTATTGGTATTTCAAAAGGATTAGTTATATTTGCGCAATCCTGTATAAAGCGTGTGTAGACCGGAAGAAGACAAATACGCTAAAGTTATGAAACTAGACGAAAAATATTGTGAGTATGATAACCAAGCCGATTATTAAAATTGTTCATTTCCACGATACAAGTTTAAAGGATTATGTAACCATACTAAAACCCATAAAAGAAAGACAAATGTATCCAATGAAAATATCATGTTTACAAAAAAATGCAAAATGGAAAAAACTTACTGAAAACGCTCCTCGCAGTCGTAAGTTGAACTTGGGTACCAGTCAGGAAAAAGTTCACTATAAAAACGAAAAGTTTTTTAACACATTTTCTTCATTGAAGACAGAGAACAATCTAAGTAGAAATAGGTTAAATATCCTACATAGAGTGAGGATAGTGAGCGGTAGCAGTCCGATTTGATTTCAGAGCGCCACAAAAAACTTTACGCACCCATCCATGGAGGATGTGTTGAAACCAACACCATAAACGACACCAATACTTAATTATGGACTTTCACCGACAACCGATGCCACAAAAATAATCCATTTTGCCCAAAATACCGATATATTAGACTGATGTCAAGAAAATGATTGACTCTTCTTGATCAATCTTTCATAGCGAGCCTACAATTCTCTAGATCAACTACAGCGCCTCCAAATCCAATCGCAAACGAACTAATTCTTTCTACTTGTTCCAGAAAATTCGTCGGCAGAGTGAAACCTGATTAGCTGCCAATTTTTGTATACTGAACTACTCGATGAATACAACATGTTCGAATGTCTTTCACCCTATAAAACAACAAAATATTAAGTATATTTTAGCGGTCCCCTAAGACGCAAATCAGCCTAACAACAACTGAAGTAAATTTTTTACGAGACCTATTCTCACGTAGATCTTCATATTTCAATTGTTTTGATGAGAAATCAAAAAGAACGAAGTAATAATATAATCAGAGACAACCGTAATAGAAAATTAGGACTCAAATGATCTTTTAAAAAACCTGTTTTCTAATTCTCGTTCTACCTTAAGGTTTCGGTTCGCAAATTTTAAAAAGACGATAAATATAAGTCGCACTTACTCTTTCTTATACAACGAATGCCGAGATGTTTATAATATTTTTACCGTTATCTCGTTCC
This sequence comes from Trinorchestia longiramus, assembly GCA_006783055.1. Lineage (NCBI taxonomy): Eukaryota > Metazoa > Arthropoda > Malacostraca > Amphipoda > Talitridae > Trinorchestia > Trinorchestia longiramus. The sequence goes on from VCRD01000088.1 coordinate 379,348, forward strand.
ATCCGATAAAAATTTTTTTAAAAAAATGTGAATAACTGAGAGTCGTCATATCAGGCTGTAGGTTTAAACACTCGTCCGTCACCAAGTCTAGAAGGCGGAGAAGGCTAAGATCTCTGGGGGCGCTCATCGCACATCGCTAATATTCGCCTTTGACCCAAAGATTCGGACAATTTCCTCCTCGTAGTCCACGATGCTCCTCTTCATTAGTTCCATGCAGGGTCCCAACAAGCGCTCAAACGCTTCCACATCCAAGACTGGAAAATAGGCAATTTAAAACTAAATAGAAACATTTAATGTTAAATTCACGGGTCCAAAGTAAAATAATGAAAATTAACGTGTACAATAGCGATACAAAGGATAAAAATTTGATTTTACTACAGTAACAAGAAAAATATAACTTTTGTGAAGAAATCAATACAAAAACTTCCGCTATGATCAAACTGGGTCTAGCATTTGAATCGAAGAAGATGTATTTCGATACTGTTTCAATACTTAGAAAGACTAATTAAAGCAATCTAATTGGATTAAGCTGAACCCAAGTCCCTCCCCACCATAACAAAAATGATGTATGGGTGACTGTAAGCCAAAGTTACATTGGTTACAGTGAAATACATGTCTCATTTTCTGCAGCCTTTCTTAGATGCAGGAACGCTTAGGCGCTCACTATACTGTCTTACTGCAAACCAAACGACACATATTTGATATGAGAGACTTAGACTATGACACACCACACTCTTTTCATCATTACACATGGTAACTACGAATATTTAACAGTGCAAATTTGTAAATAAATAATAAAACTGCTTCTCAATATGTCCTACTTAAATAGATGTATATTTACCAACAATTGTAGCTTACAAGCTAGTGTCCATTAGAATGCTACACTAAATTCAGCTACAAAATATAACTTCGAGTTCAACTCAGCAAGTCCAAAAAGTGAAAAGACGAACAAAAAAGAAGCTCACAGGCTAGTTTGACGTTGTTGACAGCATAAACAGTCGCAGCTCGAGGCTTTTTGGTCACCAGTGCCAGCTCACCGAAGCACCCACCGTCGGTGACACGGCTGATCTGAAGCACGAAATATTAGGCAATAACGCACCTGCAAATTTAGATCCACACAACATACTGTTCCTTGTTCGATAGGAACAACGAGTACATGGTCAATGCTCGTATACGTAAGGCTGATATTGTCATTATACGTGAGGGAAGTATGTTCTAATATGAAGATAGCCCTTGATCAAAATAAATCGCCACGCACTCAAAAAACTGAAGAGAAAAAACTGATCAATTACATCCGCAAAGAAGAAACAAGGTTATAAGAAAAATACGATCAGAATGACTACAGAAATTTATCCAAGGAAACAATACAGCTCACGAGAAACGATAAATATGCCTCGCACATAGCGGACGAAAGAAATTTTGAGCATGATTACCTTTGAAATTATTTTGACGCTCAGTTACATAATTAAGACCAAATTATGACCTATTACTGAATGTTAGGTCGTAGCTCTCATTCTTCATACCACTAACCGTAACCTAAGCAGTATAAATATCTATTACTGATGAACTTAAAGCCATTCATTCTATTGTTCTCGACGATGATGTAAAAATTATTCGATTCTATCGAAGAGAAAAAAATGTTGGTCTAAACATGACAGTACATTTTTTCCTTCAATAATTTTTTGTGAAAAACATTATAAAACCATCCCGCACAAACCAACAAAGCCCAACAGTTACGAAGATATTGCTCTAAGTAAAAAGCCTAATTTTTTTGCTCCTAATAATAGGTGAATACCAGCACTTAAATTCTCCAATTTTGATGGAACCAAACCCAAGAACAAAGAAACGAATCTACACAGCCGCACCTCCTTCTCCTGGTTGTTGGTGATCATGGTGATGCGAACTTCTCCTTCTTCCACGAAAAACATTCCGTCGGCAGCGTCACCCTGCTGAATGATAAGCTCACCGTCCTTGTAGGTACGTGGCAGGAGCGCGTCAGCTAGATTCAGGCGCTCGTAAACCTGCACATCAAGCAAGTTTTCACCAAACGACATCAATGAAAATCTTAAAACATGCATTACTTTATCATGTAAATTCCTACTAGACAGAAGGTCTAATTACTAACATTTCAGCTCAGAACCTCAGCTTCACGACCAAGCTCTGAACCTAAAATAAAAATTATGTATATTTGAAAGCTGTGAAACCACTTATTAATTTTATAATTGATCGCCTACATTTCATATCTGTCGAAATAGCCTATTGATATAAAATTTATATAAATGATCCAAATAGCTTGAATCTCAGTTTTAGAAACTTGAACACGAGTCGTTTTTATCTAGCAGCATAAAAATGCTTCCACTATACATACTCAACACTATTAAGAGATACCACAAACATTCTATCCTACTGAAAAATACAATACAATATGAACGTATTATACACCAAACCCTTACTAAGTTCGAACTAAAGCAACAGAACTTTTTACTTTTTACACTAAATCCAAGCTTAATGATAAAAATTTATCACCTCTTAGAACAAGAATCTACAACCCATTTAACAATGATAAAGTACTAATGATGGTAAACTAACTTTGATTACTATGACTGAGCAAAATCGTATCATTGCATATGAAACTTTGGAAGCACGATCATGCACATTTACAAAAAAAAAACAATCGCGTATGGAATTTGCACCTAGTTTTCATATGCACGAAGCTTTGTTAAAAAGAATGTGACTTGAAATTCGTAATTGTCTTTCTTATTTCTTACCAAGTTCTCTTCACAATAAGGAATGCAAATATAAATGAAAAATCACACGATATCAATGAATGAATAAATGGAAAGTTCAATTTTCAAAGATTTTACGCATGCAGGTGCGCAGTTGCCAAGATGAAGCAATTATATGAATGGTGCACCAAACACACAACGGTGCACCAAACATACAACGGTGCACCAAACATACAACGGTACACCAAACACACAATGGTGCACCAAACACACAATGGTGCACCAAACACACAATGGTGCACCAAACACACAATGGTGCACCAGACACACAATGGTGCACCAGACACACAACGGTGCACCAAACACACAACGGTGCACCAAACACACAACGGTGCACCAAACACACAATGGTGCACCAAACACACAATGGTGCACCAAACACACAATTGTTCACCAAACACGCAACGGTGCACCAAACATACAACGGTGCACCAAACACACAATGGTGCACCAGACACACAACGGTGCACCAAACATACAACGGTGCACCAAACACACAATGGTGCACCAGACACACAACGGTGCACCAGACACACAACGGTGCACCAAACACACAATGGTGCACCAAGCACACTAATGGTGCATAAAGCGAAATATGAAATTCCCTTTTATCAGAAAGCAGTTTTCGTTTACTATGAAATAAGGATGCACTGATACTAACTCTACTGATGCTAATATTCTCCAGTTTTGAATGAACCTCATACTGTCAGGATATCCAATATCACAAGCAGAATCCAAATCAACAGAAAGTAACCAATGCAGACGAAGACAATAAAAACCTAGGATGGTACTCGACTTCACACTTGTCAATAGCTTTATTTGCCTTCACCACAGAAAGTTCAAACGAAAACATTTAAAATTATGATCGTAAGAACACACATTGGAGATCATTAAATTTGGTTCAAAACAGCAAATTTTATTAAACCAAATTAAATTTTATTCAATATCCAAATTAGACTTTATTCAATTTTATTCAATTAGTTGAAGACCATTCATGCGGAATTGAATTCAAGAGTGTAAACACAGGACGGCGAATTCAATTTTTGAGAGCGATGGAACAAGAGGATAAATTTGAACATATATGTTTATTTGAGAAAATAAAAACGAGCAGGTGAAATAAGTACATTGAATGATAGCAAAAATATCATAGGAAGTTTAAAAAATTAGATCAACAAAATACCCTAATAAGGATTAGCGTGAGATCGATCATTTTAAGATGGCATTTTGGTAAAATTGTAATCATTAAATAACCTTTAGATTACAAATTCGACAGTATATTTTTAATAGAAAAAGAAGAACATATTCGAAATGTGTCTATTTAAAAATACTCCAAAATGGGCCCTGTCCAGGCAAAAAATAAACTAGTCCAAGGGCACAAACTCGTAGTATGTGTCAAATAACACGTGACAAATCAAACAAGAAATAAAATGAAGAAAAATAACCGAGATTGTTTGAAAAGTTCAGTAAATCACCTTTAAACTCTTCAGCATGGGCACTTTTTCGAGGAGGCTCTCGTACATCTTGCGCTTCTTGCAGGCGGACTTGAGGAGAATGCGCTTGAAGGTGTTCCTCTCCATGGCCCACAAGGCTCCAGGCGTGGTGGCTTTGATAGTGGCAGCTCGAGGCTGGTTGTACATGAGTGCCAGCTCACCAAACGACCCTGCGTTGTCGTACGATCCAACCTTCCTCGGCTCCTGCCCGTCAGCCGCCACGTAGATGTCGAAACAACCGCTAGGATGGGTATCTAATATTAACTATGAATCACTACACAAACTTTACAATTTTGTCAACAACTGCTAAAAGAAAATGGAGCTATAAATGGTTTTCTAAAACTAGAGGCACATAAGAATGGGTGAAGGAAATCTAGGTCGCATGAAGTGTTGATTTCAGACAAGGAGCCGGTTTGACTAAGTTATTCTCTACAACCTGAGAGAAGATTAACGTTTGAATGACTTATTCTTCGTATTTATACGGTTAACCTTTGAATCATTCATTGTCTACAATACAAAACACAACACCAAAAACTGTTTTAAATTATACATTTTCCAAGTCACCAGTTTTTCAAGTTACTAATGATTGAATAGCACTCATTTTTTAAGAGTGTAAATTTGCCACCAAGATCTGATATCAACAGTTCTATTAAATTAAAATTTGAAGCAGTACTGGTTGTACTTGGGTCTTAAATTCAACTACACTTAGTAATTGCTAGGTATGTCAGAAGTGAATGGTAAAGAGATACTGATGCTGGAGACAGTACTGTATACACCATAATCCCCTCTTGCTACTGATACTGAAAATTCGCCTTTTTATACTATGAATTAAAATTAGAAATAAGTTTGGTCGTTGGACTAATGATTAAGATTATTCCCGTTAGTTTCGTCTATTTTTCAGGTATGGAGGTTGGAGAAAATATAAGTGATATGTACAACCAACTTCTTTCTAAATTGAATTCATAATATAAAAGACGTAGAATAAGTAGACGAACAAAATTATGTTTTAACCAAACGTCTAATTTTGAAGGTTAGGAATTTAATTTGGGATTTTTCTTTTTTTAAGAGTCCCTGTATGAGCCGCAGTTAAAATATCGCTAGTACCAGTAGACCATAACAGTGTAAGAGTGCGTGCCTAGAGAGCCGTGCACAAACAGGCAGCTGAGGCTTGAACTTCGCCCGACGTCTAAGGGGAGGAAATGGTCGTTTAAAGAGGCTAGCTCTGCCCCATATGTTGAGGAGGAAGGTCTAAAGGAGAATATACTAAAGAGATGGAAAAATGGTTTGAAACGAGGTTTAAAGAGCAAATGTTAAGAAGACGGAGCATTTCTAAGGAGAAATGAGAACGATGATTGAGTAAAGGGAAATAGTTGAAGCATGAAGCATGTTGAAGAAGCATGAACTAATTGGGAGTAACAAAGAAAATTGTCTACATTGATGGGAGATAAAGGGCTTCATAAAGAAGAAGAGTTTGAGGATCATCTGTAAGAGAGAATGATTCATATGAAAAATTAGGCAGAGGCTAGTTTAATTTAAGGGATGAAAACGACGAAGATGCTATGGAGGATATAGGGAACATGGTCTAAAAAACAATGCGATTTTGGTTTGAGGAATGAATGGGAATACTGACTAAAAAATGAATGGGAATGTGAACTTGAAAGAAAAATAAGAGGATGACCTATCATTTGAGAATAGTCTAAAGGAGTTGAAAGAATAGTCTGAAGGAGAAAGTAAGAATGGTCTAAAGGAGGATGAGAGGATCGTGTGAAGATCGCGTATTATAAAATAAACATTTTAGTTTATTTTCGAAGGGGCTAAAGTCGCATCTGCTTTAAGTTATCGCCTTGACGTCAAGAGTTGTTCTTTGTCATACAAATGAAGAAAGAAGTGGACAAAAAATCAGCGTATATGCTCTAGTAGGAGGCTACAAACACGATACTTCAGCTGAATTAAAGAAAACGAAGAGAAAAAAAGACGACACATCAAACAAAACCGAATTTACCAGAAAATCTGCACTGTACACACAATACTGAATTTACCAGAGAATCTGCGATGTAGATACAAAACTAAATTTACTAGCAACTCTGCGCTGTGGGCACAAAAGTATCACCACTGTACCAGAGTTATATTCCTGTCTAGTGAGAATAGCTGTCTTCTTTTTGAACGTGGATATTTTGGCTTGAAAGATTGTGAAACTACAACAATATCAGCAAAAACTAACTAGTAGTACCAAGTGTCAATGAACATGTGTAGTAATCTAGTGCGAACCCGAGAAATCTTAAATTAAATACGAGTGTTGAAAACAAGTGTTTTTAGCACAGGGAGAGATGAACATTGAAATAAAGTATAAAAAGTTTAAACGATAAGAACAACTTAATAAGACAAACACAATTTCATTTTGTTGTAAAGAGCAATAAGAACACCCACCTGTCGATGACGTAGAAGTTGTCTCCATCATCTCCCTGATTGATGACACAGTCTCCAACATCCACACGCTTCTCGAACATCGCGTCCAAAACTTCGCTCACTTGCTCCTGGGACACCAAACATGACTTTTAGGCCTAGTACCAAACATGACTCTTAGGCCTAGTACCAAACATGACTCTTAGGCCTAGTACCAAACATGACTCTTAGGCCTAGTACCAAACATGACTCTTAAGCCTAGTACCAAACATGACTTTGAGACCAAGTATCAAACGTGACTTTTAGACCTAGTACCAAACATGACTTTTAGACCTAGTACCAAACGTGACTTTTAGACCTAGTATCAAACGTGACTTTTAGACCTAGCACCAAACATGACTATTAGACCTAGTACCAAACGTGACTTTTAGACCTAGTACCAAACATGACTTTTAGACCTAGCATCAAACATGACTTTTAGACCTAGTACCAAACAAGTTTTTAGTCATAGTACCATGCACACCCTCAAGAAAATCACATATTAGCTTGAAATCTCGTACTTCAAATATTTCAGATGCATCAGCGCTTGCTTAAAGTTATTGAATAAATTCAGTTTCAGTATTAGCAAAACTATTTCGAACTTGACAGTCAAATTACAAGTCAAAGTGGAATATTTTTTTCCTAGATTTTGTTTGTAGGGCCGAACTTAGTTTTGTCCCTATTACATATAAATAAACCGCAAAATTAAAACTAGCTCGCTACCCCCCGGTAAAAAGCTAATTCAAAGAATACTTATCAAATTGAATTTTATAGATTTTCAAAGGTAAAGCAAATTTTCACACGAAGAACCAAAGAAGAAAAATTTTGTTTCCTTATCGAAAGAACACAAAAGCAAACTCGCGTATTATTCGTATAACAAACTTCTGAAGAGATCAATTCTTTGAAAGTACCCACATGCAACTACTTTGCACGCAATACCCAAATGTGCGTTATATGTGAGACAAAACTTCCTTCAATATTAGTATTTCACTATCGATAATTCACTGCACGTATGAGACTGTCAATACTTTGTTCTGAGTAGTCCAATACCTTTATCTCAATACTTGCATTCTTATGTCGATATTATACCATAGATTTTATGTAATTAATACACACTTCTTGTTACTTATAACCTATAAATAGTATCATACTTCAATATGATTCGTTTTAAAAATACCTAATAACCGATACTGCATTAACGCAACTCATCAATTCTCTATGAATAAAACTTTAACAGTAATTCCTTATTATGAATCTTTCATTGCCAAGCTTCTACTACAAAACCTCTACAATCGATTCATAAATACTGCATTTGCAATACTTCATTATCAATACTCTATAATCAAAAGTTAACTATCACCACCTTATTACCAATACTCCAATTTCAATACTCCATTAATAAAACTCTATTAATAAACTCTTATTAAAACTTCATTTTCAATACCCCAATATTACTACCCCATTATTAATACCCCCGTTATAAATACTCCCATGATTAATACCCCATTAATAATACCCTTATTACAATACTCCATTATTAATACCTTATAAGTGTAATTAATACTTTATTATCAGTACATTATTATGAACAGTGCATTATGAATACTACATTATCAATACTTTACAACCAATATTCTATTTTCTAATACTCAAATGCCAATACTGAATTACTCAAATTTTCACTAGCACATTGCAAATACCTCAATTATGCCTTAAACCAGTTTTGATAATTTTGCATTAGCAGATATTCAGATTCGAACGTCAAAACTAGTCAAATCAGACGTAACATTCGACGTCAACCCAAACCACGAGCCCAGCTTTACAGCTGAACACGAGGGTGATGTGAGCACAGATCCGTCAAAATAATGCATTAAGTACGCACAATACATCACGTTTGCGTCACACACGGCAACAAGAATGCACATTTACGATCCTAACTCATGACCGCATACGGTATCGTTAAAGTAGTTCAAAACCGTAAGACTTGTGTACCATTATATTCATGACAGGGCTTTTGGAATTTATTATCAAAAGTCACATCAGCACTCAAATTCTTGCGATTTTGAACTGGATGGTACGTTTCCATTTTATTAACAGAAGGGCACAAGAACTGGACACTCCGATGTCGTCACCAATGCTGTGGTCTATAGAATGAGGTTCACAAGGGTGAAAAATTTTATTTTTAGGGTGAATGGAGACTATGAACAAACAACAACATGGACACGTATTAAGAATTCATACTGAAATAACACAGCACATCTTTTCATGTGATTACACATAAGGGACGTATAAAAATTGAACAACATCGAGCGTACATTTGAGATTGTCCACGATGGAGCTTATAAATTCATTGGCCTCATGAACCGAGTTTCTTCAGCTGCATTCTTCCATGAATATTACTTCTCTGAGCCCCCAAGGAAACATGAGGAGCTCAAAATGTTTCAGCCCTGTGTCTATTTTCCTACCATTGACGATCTGAGGAAACATTGACGAATAAGGGATGGCCTAAGGCTTCACTTATGCCAACTTTCACATTTTTGAATGTCTTTGGTAACGCAATAGTATTAGGTTGTTACAAAAATAATAACCGATTTCAGAAGCCTTCCAGACCTTCGAGCGGCCATTATTTTTGTAACAACTTAATACTTGTCAGTTTTTTGGATGTAAGTTTTTAGGGGTAAAAGGTGTTGGGGCTGCACTACATATACATTGCAATGGTACTGATCTAGATCAAAAATATAGAAGCACAGCACGTAACTTGTACGCCTTACTTATTTCAAATTTAATTTGCAGAACACGATTTTTTTAGCCAGTGCAAATTGTACAGGAAATATGTCAGGAACATTAAGCTAGTAATTTGAAGAATAAAATTCGTTGCTCCTAATGACTTGCTTAAAGAAGATGCTTACTACTATCAAAATTCGACAGTGCAGTGGAGTAGCTCGAAAAAAACTGCAGATAGACGTTTAAATCAAAGCAACAAGACTATTTTTGAAAAACTTGGTGATTGATAACAACAGTTGAATCGTGCTTGTAAATTTCTCAGTGTTACAAAAGGAATTAAATCAACGGAGATGGCTGACCAGATATGTTTTGTTGGTCGAGCTCAGGAAAAAGTGCGTAAGCTTTTTAAATAAGTGCAGAAATTACCCTGAAACAATTTTGTTTAAAAAAAATAGAAATTGGATATTGCTAGCATATTATATCTTAGGCTTACCATATTGAAAAAAAAAATTCAGATATCGCCTATTCACTGTAATGCAATGAAGTATCAAAACTGCTGGGGTAACATATTTTTAATTTACTGGACGAACATTAGATTTCATAGTATTTTATGCCGATCAGGTTCAGAGTAAATAAAAAGGCCTACACAAGTCAATGAAGTGACGCATCTTCATCAACTTTTCTGCTTCCGAGTCAAGGTTTCATTTAATTTAAAGATAACCGTGCAAGATTCCCAATTATTAGAAAATCATACTTTCAAAAAAACCTGTACTAGAAATAGTTCTATCAAATTTGTATTTAAAGGAAAAGAGCTGTGAGCAGAAATTGAGAGCTTGGCATACTACAAAACGTGTTCTAAATTTGTTTGCCGTGCTCATGAAGTTTAACTAAAGTAAGCACTACCAAAAACCTTGTTTGAGTGTCTTGCCAAAATAAGAAGAATGAAAGAAGGGAACAGACAGACGATAAAGAACATGAACAGACAGACAACATCACACGCACTCGAATGGAGAACTTACATCAACATGAAAGTCCGATGGCTGCGATGTTGATAAAAAAACGAAACATTCATCAACATAAAACGGATAACACAATTAGCTTTTATCTCAACAAAAGATGAATGAAACCAAGTGAACCATAAAGTATGTAGCCTGCTACTTCTTTTACTACCGTGAACGCAATAAAGGTTTCATCCAAGCTTGAAAATGAAAAAGACAGGCACCCGAATGAATTTGCGCATAATTTATAAAAAATATTAACTTGAAAGAAAATGTTGGAACTTACTCGTAAGCATAATTACCAAACAAATATGACGAAAACGAGAGATAAACACAAAAAACTAGCAAGTATATATATTTTAAAATAAACCAACAATGAAGAAAGTCATACTATTGAAAGGCTGCAATTAAAGGAACACAAACCATACGGAAGAAGTAGCCTGACAAGCGTTTTTCGGACTACAGTGCGAACAAATACCATGTAATGCATCATAGATAATTTGGTGGTTTATCTCGGTCATAAACACTGAAAAAATACAGCACTGTATAGTTCTACCGATTGCACCTTCTCAGTGTACAGTAATGAACCTAGACTTCTTGCCTGCTGGCCCTAGTGCCTGCTGGACCTACTGCCTCCTGGACCTACTGCCTGCTGGACCTACTGCTTGCTGGACCTACTGCCTCCTGGACCTACTGCTTGCTGGACCTACTGCCTCCTGGACCTACTGCTTGCTGGACCTACTGCCTCCTGGACCTGCTGCCTGCTGGACCTAATGCCTGCTGGACCTAATGCCTGCTGGACCTACTGCCTGCTGGACCTACTGCCTGCTGGACCTAATGCCTGCTGGATCTACTACACACACAGTTCTCTGCAGATTTCCAGCACTGATCTGTGAGGATGGGGAGCATACATCGCCACCAAATCTTCCAGTTCACGAAAATTAAAACAAAACAAGATTTTCAAACTGCTGAAATTCGAAAAGTCGTCAAAAGTGCGTAACAACCCTAGTTAGCGCGCAAACACTCCTTGATTTTACAGCAACTCGACTTGCTATAAAATGAAAAAAGAAATGCTTTTTCAGAGCTTTACAGCATGCCAGATCATCAAGATCACGCAATAAATACTGTTGATTTTAAGTTTCGAAAATAAACTTTATTACAAAAGCCTGTCGAGGCGATCACTTATGCGACTAGAGACACTGAAGACACCAGCAGCAACTCGTGTGGACTGGTTGAGTGGTACAGCTGCTGCACCTCGAAACAAACACATGCAACACACAGATACGGGCTCAAGTAAGAGATGTGATTTTCAGGACGCACGTAGTTGCTTATTAGTGACCTGGCCTTCACAATTCATACAGATGTACGAGCGAACACAGCTACAGAGCTCTCGTATGAATAACCACACTTGAAAAACTCGAGCACACATCCCTACATGAGGGACAAGCATGACCAGCTAACTAAGACATTCTTCGCTGTGAGTTATTGTATAAATGAATACCAACATAATCGTCAACTCCTCGTAAGTGAAATTTTGCTCTACAAACCTCATGAATTAATTATAACTCGAATAAATTTTAATGCATGAAGTTAAGTTAAAAAACGAGTCATATTCTCATAACTCCTAGCTTAAGTACGAGACATTAATCTTCCGCGACTAATTAGCATGAGTCACAAGTCGGAAGCAATTGCGAGACATAGTAATTCTTCCGTGACTACGATGCAACAGTAATAATTTGACGGTAACTACAATACGCGAGCAGTAATTCGCCGTAACTACAATACGCGAGCAGTAATTCTGCCGTAACTACAATACGAGAGCAGTAATTCTGCCGTAACTACAATACGCGAGCAGTAATTCTGCCGTAACTACAATACGAGAGCAGTAATTCTGCCGTAACTACGATACGTGAATAGTAATCCTGCTGTAACTACGATGCATCAGTAATAATTTGACCGTAACTACGATACGTGAGTAGTAATTCTGCAGTAACTACGAAAAGTGAGCAGTGTTTGTGCTATGACTACGATACACGAGCAATAATTTTAATACAGCACTACATTACACGTTAATACAGCACTACATTACACGTTAATACAGCACTACATTACACGTTATTAACAATGTGAGACAAACTCACCAGCGTCATGCCGGCCAAACATAAATGAGCAAAAGCGTACATAGGAAACGCACGTAAGTACAACGCAGAAGTTCCTCACTGAAAATATGTACCCCAAACGCACGTACTGATTTTAACGAGCTTCAGTATTAACATAACCATCTCCATTAGGTTTGAACTTTTATGTACATCAAGTTTGAAGTTCGATTTCAGTGCTGCTTAGCTGAACTTCGGGTAACAAACCTATTTATTTAACACGTTGACTCCGAAGTGGGTATGTGTACCACTGAGGTTAGGTTCTGTAATTTTTTCAGATCCTTCTAGTGACTATGCGCACAAAGTGAAGTTTTACACCAATCAGGCAATCGGAGGCAACGTGTTAAACTTCAGTTAAGAGCTAACTAAACTCAACATAAGAAAGTCAGATGGTTGCAGTATTGATAAAAAATGAACATTCACCAACAGAATGTTAGGAAAAGAACGAGCATAAATAAAACAATTTATCAATCCACCTGACACTCCCGTACCTAGTAAAGTAAAATCAATATTTTTGTTGATGGTAAATAATCAAAATCGTAGAAATTAAACGAACGCAGTTCTTTTGCATAGTGATTATTTCAGTTTGTTTGTTACTTAATTCTTCAATGGATTATGAAGAGTCGAGTAACTATTGCTCACCCAATAATTGATGGGCGAACAATAAAGAAATATCGTTTCTAAGTATCGTTTCAACACCTATAGGAAATCCAGGAACATTCCTCCTATGAAATATAAAAACACTCTCTTTCAGAAAACAAAAAACATGATGGAAACATAAAAATTAAAACACCTTAAGGGTTATCTCTGTTTGTGCCACTAACTCGTGTCCTCTACCAGCACACCTCTGCTTAGCAACAAACATATAGAGCACAACTTCCCTGCAACATTGTGTTACCGAACGTCAACACCTGCGACTTCTGCGTAATTGGTTTCATAGAATGTGTTCTGTCCATTGAGAGGATCTCCTATGTGATTTACTTCAATGTTGCCTGAGTTTCTGTCATCGAGCCTTGACTAGTAGTAACCATTATTTACGAGTAGTTAGAATAGAATAGAATAGACTGAGGCTATAGGAACGAACCTTCTGGCCCATTCTTGGGTCGGATAATTACTTCGATAATTATTCGGTTGTTTACCCAGGTCCCATGCCGTATTTCTAGCCACGTCAACCATGTCGGCAGCGGGATTCGAACCCGGGTCTTCCCGCTCGAAAGCAGATTCGCTCACCAGTCGACCAAGCTGGTGATACCAGTCGACCAAGCTGGTGATTAGTGCTAGTAACGTATAGGTACTATTAGTTGCAATAATGAGTTTAGATATTACTATCAGTAAGAATTTCTTATCAAACGTGGCTTATGAACTAATAAAATCGTATCTCAACTTACAAATAGCAAATTCTTTTTCATGAGGAACTAAGACAAAATCTTAGAGAAATATGGGGAATTATCATTAATGCGTAGGGTAGAAGTTACCTTCCATTTAATAACACAGTAATACACACAAAGTAGTCGCAAACGTTAAACAAACCCGCATTTCTAAAGGCTGTTCAATAATCACCGTAACAACTCTTAAACCCCATGTTTATAGTACAAACAAACCTGCACAAATACAACAAAAAGCAAATAGTATTCAAATGTTATAGTTGGAAGTTAACATATTTTATTCAATGCGTCCTTTTCTTCAATGCAACTGCAGTTCGATAACGAACTGCAGTTGCTGAGAGGATGACTAACACGAATGACTTTTTGAGGTACTTTGGCCAATTACTTTTTGAGTTTTAGCTTTAAATTTTGGTGATGTCGCTGAATCCTTCTTCATCAGTGTCTCAGATGCTGTAATCCACAGGGTTGTCTGGTGATGAAAGAGGCCATTCCTTCTTCGAAATGGGAAACATAGGATACCAATCACTCCTGTGTTTTCTTAGCGTCATGTGAGGGTGCAGAGTTTTGCTGAAATGACCACTTGCGTTTTTTGAAATGTGTAGCTCAAGGTAACGATGACTGTGCAAGAATGTTGTTGTGGTAACTTTCTTGGTTAATTTAACTCCTTCTTCCACAAAACACAATGGATTTGCTGCAGTTTCAGTGTTCGCGCCCAAACTATCCTTGTCCTTATGGGACTACCCGAGTGCCAACCTCACCAGCCCTACACCGAAGTCGATCATTTTGCACATTAAATTCAAAATTTTGCTCAATGTCAAATTCCTTCTCGTCACTGAACACGAGGTTCGGTAGCATGCCTTCGCGGATACGAAAGAGAAGGATTTCAACTCTTGTCATACGCAGTTTTAGAATAGAATAGAATAAGGCAATAGGAACGAGCCGTTTGGCCCAGTTTTCACAGATAACAGCCGAACAGCTGCTGTTTGTGAGGAAAGGCCTTCAAGTATTTGTGGAAAATGGACATGATTTCGACGGATACATTTTCCTCTTTGGTCAGATTTCTGAGGGCTTAGCTTTTAAGGGTTCAGTAACATCTGAAGATTTTCTCGCCATATGCAATCCTAAAACAGCCATTCTTTTGCTTGAATATTTAGCCATTATGATAAATATTATACCTGAGAAATATGTGATTTCGTTAGCACAAAACATTGTAAATAAAATGGAATTTAAGTGAAATTAATTGACTTTACATTAGAATGTAACGATAACAATTGAAAACTTCGTAGACAAAATAATATAAATTTTATGTATACTTCACAAGTTCACACCGCACAATACAAAACTATAGCTACGTACTACACGGAAAATATTATCCCAAATAGCATTGTAAAGGAAATACAACGCCGTACCGTCAAACTACGTTCCTGGTACCGTTTACTGCAATGTGCTGCATTGGTACCGTGTACAACGGGATGCAGTATACTAACGTCTAAAGGAAAGTCCAGTGCTCGGTACCATCTACAGGAAAGTGCTGCTTCAAAGTACTGTTTACTGTACAGTACTGCAGCTCGGTACCATCTACAGGAAAGTGCTGCAGCAAAGTACTGTTTACTGTACAGTACTGCAGCTCGGTACCATCTACAGTAAAGTGCTGCAGCAAAGTACTGTTTACTGTACAGCACTGCAGCTCGGTACCATCTACAGGAAAGTGCTGCTTCAAAGTACTGTTTACTGTACAGTACTGCAGCTCGGTACCATCTACAGGAAAGTGTTGCAGCAAGGTACTGTTTACTGTACAGTACTGCAGCTCGGTACCATCTATATGAAAGTGTTGCAGCAAGGTACCGTCTACTGTACAGCACTGCAGCTCGGTACCATCTACAGTAAAGTGCTACAGCAAGGTACCGTCTACTGTACAGTACTGCAGTACCTCACACTCAACAAATGAGTTGTTCCAGTGAGGTCAAATATTAATATACACTCGAATAACCGAAAAAGTGCCAAGATTTTAGTGCATAAACAGCAAGTTAAAAATTCTTCAATTCGAAACTAATACTAAACAGCTACACTCGTCTTTTCTTTACCAAAATACACTAGAATATAAATAGAAAATTTCATTCGTATCCAAAGTTCGAAAACTAAATTCGAATCCATTCAACAAACAGTATAGAAGCTACTTTGTCAAATACTCTTGCTACTCACTATATGTATATACTTTATTGGTAGATATAAAGGGAGAGCACAAATATTTAAAAGGGCAAACAAAAATTTAAATGTCAACAGAATCAAATCATATCAACCACATGAAAGCACGAATTTCAGCCCGAGGGAGACCTTTGATGTCAAAAGCACTTTCGATAATTGAGAAACGTTTTTCTCCCCGGAAATAAACATCAGTTTTTTAATCAATTCCCAGTTGTTATAAAACTTCAATTAAAACGCCCCATGTTTTTCATCAAAACAAAAACGTGTTCCAAATTTGTCATTCTACTGAACACACTTGAAACATCTGCCAATAATTTCATACAATTTATGGCAATCAAGCCACAATATATGGCAATCAAGCCACAACATATGGCAATCAAGCCACAACATATGACAATCAAGCCACAACATATGGTAATCAAGCCACAACATATGGTAATCAAGCCACAACATATGGCAATCAAGCCACAACATATGGCAATCAAGCCACAACATATGGCAATCAAGCCACAACATATGGCACTCAAGCCCCAATATTCGTCAATAAAGCTCCAATATTCGGCAATAAAGCTCCAATATTCGGCAATAAAGCTCCAATATTCGGCAATAAAGCTCCAATATTCGGCAAGCAACCCACAATATTTGGCAATAAGGTCTCAACATTGGCAGGCTCGTCAGTACGGGCCTGTCGAGTGCCCAGTTATGAACAAGAAAATTACCGGGTCCAGGGAACGGAAGAGGAAGATGTTGCGAACTGTCTCCCCAAGACGCTGGCGCTGCTCATCTGACTTCGCGTGAATCACCTGCAACACAAAAACCAATTTCACAATAATGGATACCAAATTCATAAGAGTGTGCGGTGGTTGAACTAGAGATATAATAATAATAATAATAATTGCTGGGAGTTAAATAATGTACTGGAGTTTAAGTTCTCTCATTTCCGTAGGAGTTGAAAATAAAATGTATTTGACTAATTATTTTTCTGTTAACACGTTGAGTGCGATACGACCCGCCGGTGGGTCGCTCAGGTTAGGTTCTATAATTTTTTCAAGGCTTTCTAGTGACTGTGTGTACAAAGTAAAGATTTGCACCAGCTAGGCAATCGCAGGCAACGTGTTAACTTTTCCACATTCAGAAGTATTCCCACTAGCGTTTACCCAAAAACAAAAAAAACAGACGTTTTCCAGAGGCACCAGCAATTATTCAGTAGAATCACGCCTCAATTATTTCAATATGGTTGGAAAAGTTGTTGAACATGAAGCATCTCATAATTCTTTTGTTCAAATGAGCAACGGTTACACACAATCGTGGATAAAGTACTAAAAATTAATAAAGAATTGAGATTTTTTGTAGTAGATTAAGATTGGACTTTCCAGTATTCTTGAGAAAGCGAGCATGGTTGTTACTGGAAAAAAAGTAAGGTATTAGTGCACGAAAAACTTAAATAAAAGCTCTAAACAACTTGAAAGAAAAAATGAGCGATATGTGAGAAACAGGCACGGAGAGAAGAATCCTTATAATGATTACTTTTCTGTACAGAGACTGTGAGGACGCACACCGTCCACTGTTATGATCTAACTTACAAAGGTCACCGATCAGGAAAAGAGCATCAGCGACGGCACACAAGAAAGCAGCAGCCAGAATCATAAGATCGACCACTACCATGAAAAAAAGAAGAGGAAGAAATGCAATGTCTCTCCTAACTGGAACATTACGCCAAAACATATTATGCCATTTTGTATCGCTGGATTTTCTGAGTGTAACTCAAGACATCTCTGAGGAACACAAAATCCAATCAAAACGACAACAAAATGCCTCCATCGGCGCTCAGAAATCCTGCCGAGCCCGAGTTCACAACCCACGCATAAACAAACAAGTGTAAAAAATATTACAATTAGGGATTAATTTTTTTAACCCTTTCAGTACCAGCGGTACATATATGTCCCAGTAAAAATTCTCGTCTCCTGCTTGCTTTTAGTGTTCGCTTGCTTAATCCTTTCAGTACCAGCGGTACATATATGTTCCACCCCATTTGGGGGGTGAGGGGGGGTCGGAGGGTCACCAAAAATGTTTTGATAACTAATGTGAACCCATAGACCAAGAATATATGCATGGCAATTCTGTAAATCTTCC
Organism: Trinorchestia longiramus; assembly: GCA_006783055.1. Taxonomy (NCBI): domain Eukaryota; kingdom Metazoa; phylum Arthropoda; class Malacostraca; order Amphipoda; family Talitridae; genus Trinorchestia; species Trinorchestia longiramus. The sequence goes on from VCRD01000088.1 coordinate 397,667, forward strand.
CAATTAATTTGGTACTGAAAGGGTTAAGGTTGCAAAATAAGGGACAATTTCAATTATTTTTACGAGAATCATAATGAATGCCTCATAAGAACGGCATCTTATCCCTTTAATTCTATTGATAACAACAAATATGACATTAGGAGTTTTAGTTCCTCAACTTGTAGCAATAAATTCTATGAAGATGATCGGCCGAATATGATGCCGTATTTTTTAAAGGACCTCAAACTCATAAATTACTAGTAGGCATCGGAAATCGGAGGTTTTTTACATCAAAATCGGTGCTCCAAATTTGAAGTTTGTTTTCAGTTCCTGAAACGATTTTTACGTGTAAAAAAATTCGCAGCTTTTTTATAAAGTTTTGTATGCGTATTGACCTGCCAAGCAGGCAATTCCCCTGCCATTAACAAGGAGACACAAAAGTACAGGATCACTAGAATTGCATTTCATAATGAAACATTTTCGAATAAATTAAAATGTGTTGAATAGAGTTTCATTTTGGCCTTTGTCAAATATGCATGAAGGTTAAAGCTAACAATAAGTGAAAACGAGCTAATGAAGACAGTACTTACCTAAATACCTACTTATCTGCTCCCATAATGAAAAAAAGAAACAAGCAGGAATAGGACTAGGGAATCATGACATTTAGATAGAATCGGAATCGGTATCGTTAAAATATTGATATCGCCCTATCACTATGGATTAAAATATTGATATCGCCCTATCACTATGGATTAAAATCTTGATATCGCCCTATCACTATGGATTAAAATGTTGATATCGCCCTATCACCATGGATTAAATGTTGATATCGCCCTATCACTATGGATTGCATTCCTTTGAGGACCGCCAGCGCAATAAAATTCTTGCAGCACATTCTCGATACTATTGGTATGACCCTACAATGTTTGTAAGACCTAAACAAAAAACATAGGAGCCCTTAACAGGTGACTACACCATCAAAGAAATGAATAGAAGTTCGGAACGTCATAAAAATTGATGGAAGTTCACAGTTCGAGTTAGTCTCCTTAAATGAAAAATATCCTCCACCCATGAACCAGAACTTTTATTCCCACGCAACGTCTAAGGTAATTTTTTTTTCTCGTATATGTAAACCAATTTATTTATTCCTCTACATACTAACATTCATAAAATATTACGACGTTTACAGCAGTCATTCTTAGCAGCAAGTGGGGAATGAATTCGACAGCAAACATGAAAGCGAAATACTGACGAGTTCGTAACAGAATGCGTCATGATTGGACAGCCAGCGCCTCGTGAGAGGTAATTGCTGTAAACAGCCGAGCTTCCTGCAACCATCACAGTTGAGCTCGTATATTTAAGCCCGACCCAGCCATCACGTGAGGCCTGCGTCTTAAGGCCTACTGAGGCCTAGACAATGAGGCCTATGTATTGAGGCTTACTGAGCTTTAAGGTTGTGGATGGACCTATGAGGCATGGACAACCACCACTGTGAGGGATGGACAACTACCACTGTGAGGGATGGACAACCACCACTGTGAGGGATGGACAACCACCACTGTGAGGGATGGACAACCACCACTGTGAGGGATGGACAACCATGATTGTAACACTACCAAATCTCTAATGAAAAGATAATTATTACTGTAAGAATTAGCAAAAAGATTTGAACTAGCCAAGAAGGATCCGATTAAATATAAATGAAGAAGACCAGTATCATTGATATCACCAAAAAATTAACATAACGAATAGAAGAGTTATGTTTATCTCGTACTGATCGTCTACCATGGCTCTCAATCTTCCCTGTTCTTGCTTGCTACGACGGAGACTAGAAAGTAACTAGGCGAAACGAAAATATAGATTCGGATGATGTAGGTTCGAGCCCACGCATTCGTCGTTTTTCGCACCATTTGCAGGGCTGTGTACTTGACTGCGATGACGAACTCTATTGCCTGCACTACAGTTATGAGAAGGCAGGTAGCGAGAAGACTGAGAAACCTCTCCGACTCTATAAGCTTCCTCTCGTAACAGTAAACACGCACCCAAACTACGACTCCTAGATGGTGATAAGATACCTCGACATATATTTTATTATTTATTTTGATAGATTTAAGACTTACCCTCTCTCCTTCGTCATCGTCCTCTTCAGGATCGTACGCCTCAGCGAAGATGGACTTCCGTCTCGTGATGCGGCTCGGAGGAGGTCCTGTGATGCAAAGAAGGATGCAAGACTTACTATTTATTACATTACTAACTTAATTCGTTACAGAAATACCGTAGGCATGAGGTTATGTACCTCAGGAGTCATGTTGCACGGGACAGTCAAAGCCAAGTTCACGCTTTGATAACCTACGTTGAAGCTTTAAGTTTATCATTTCAGTAACTGTAATAGTTACGGAAACAGCGAAATTATACGATATTATACTAGCTAGAACATAAAAGAAACAGTCCGTAATGTACAACGTAAATCTCAATGCATGCGCGTGACGTTATTAAGTACATATTCTAACACGTCACCGAGTGCACCAGTATACAAACCACGTAGTTCAAGGTAACACTACTTAGTAAATAGTCTTTATAAAACTAGTAACTAGACGCGGCTGTAGATATAAAATTAGTAACTAGACGCAGCTGTAGATATAAAACTAGTAACTAAACGTGGCTGTAGATATAAAACTAGTAACTAGACGCAGCTGTAGATATAAAACTAGTAACTAAACCTGGCTGTAGATATAAAACTAGTAACTAAACGCGGCTGTAGATATAAAACTAGTAACTAGACGCGGCTGTAGACATAAAACTAGTAACTTAGACGTGGTGTAGATATAAAACTAGTAACTAGACGTGGCTGTAGATATAAAACTAGTAACTAGACGCGGCTGTAGATATAAAACTAGTAACTAAACGCGGCTGTAGATATAAAACTAGTAACTAGTCGCGGTTGAAGAATGAATGGTGTTTGAATACAGACCACTACACAACTCCCCAGTCTCCAGAAATGAATGAAGACGGACTTCATTTAAGAGTTGGAGCGAAGGCACAGAAGTAATACGAACGTTTGCAGAGCACCTGAGAAATGATGTAGTAAGACGAGCACGAGTAGCCTGGAAATAATATTAAAAGAACGAAAAGATGGGATTAAATCCAACATGTTATTAATATGCTGCATAACATACTGATAATAATTTCAATGAAAGCTTCAGAAGAGTGCTTAAAGTTGCACAGAAAAATTTAAAAACGCGAAAACTGTTTAGAAGTGATCATTGATGTTATATGAAGAGACAAACACCGACAGACAAACAGATCAGTCTAGTGAAGCACGCCCAGTATGGTAATATTGTCTCACTGAAAACATGTCTTTATAAGAGCTTATTTACAGGAACTTGGTTAACAGGAACTCGTTTATAAGAACTCAATCATAAGAACTTATTCATAAGAGCTTGTTTATGAGAATCATCTTCGGTCGTGCAGTGCATCTGCAGCAGCAGAGAATCATACAACAACCACAACACATCACTGTGCTTGCATTACGAGGAAAATAAACTGCCCGTGTGCTATGCATACAGAACGAGTGAAGCATGTATAGGTTGTTTACATTCCCGAAATAAAGTTACATTGACCTCTCGGTGTCTGATAATGACAACAAATATTCATGAAGTATTAAAGTAGGAAATTGTGTCCTATTAACATTGAGGCACATTTAATTTCAGAGCTTCTACATGAGTGATTGAAGAGTTATGTTACTAGCAAAATTGTGAGCGGTTACACATCTTGTTTTTTGAACGACTTTCTCCAACGAACTTCTTTAGAGTTAATTAGTTTGCTCTTAAGTTTTTATACACGCAAGGATGATTTATCGTCACTTCCACGTGAGGAAAATTAGACGTAAAAGAAAAACAATAACCCCACAATTTTTTAGCGCACTTAGTACTGTAGAGACTGCGATGGGTTCACATCCACTTAGGAATACCGTCAGCGAAGACCTCAATACTCCGTTTTAAACAAGCGAATACTATTACCCATCTCTTTATAATTAGCCTGCGTTCACATCCCACAAGGAGCGTAAAGTCCCCCCTAGATCATTGAACAAGCAACATGCAGCGTGTAGGTGATAACATGCGTTCAGGCGATCACAAACATGCTGGGATTGGATTACGAGGTGGTTTGTGATGATTCAACTTCACTTCATATCTATCCCCCATATACACGCTGCATACTTTCATCCTGAGAGTAAAACGTACTTACACATACGAGTACGTTAGGTGTGATGCTTACGCATGCAACCAGAGCGTGAGAGAACTGGATTGGACCCACGGACACCACAGAACTTTTCAACTGAGCGCCTGAAGTTCAAATAGGTTTTTAAAAATACGTATATAAATACCATCAGATTCTTTAATTGGGTTCCGCGAAGAAAACACGAGACAAAATTTCATTTTAGTTTAGCAACTCACAGATTAAATATTTTTTTGTCTACCATCGCCTTCAGACCGACATAACTTCATTATGTTCGAATTCAATTGTATTTTTCCACAATAGCATACGACAGCGTTACTTCATTATTACGATAGTGTTACTACAGTATTACAACAGCGATACTTTAATATTTCCTAATTAAATTGCATTTTTTTATTCAAACGAGTGACAGAGTTATTTCATCATTTTTTATTTCAATTGAATTTTTCAGTAACAGCGTGCGACAAGGTTGAGTCAGACGTAGAAAAAATATTTGGCACCTTGACGAGTCCACGTCACACTGTACATGCCACTGTGATGTGCAGTGGCAGTGAGGTCTACATCAGTTCTAGTGCCTGCATGGCAGCTCACTCACGCCATAAGGTCTCTCAAATCTCCCTACAAAAAACAGAGGCAAATACCGAGGACAATTATTCACGCGCCCACAATGCGTGGAAATTAAAAGAAAAAATAGGCAAGTTCTGCTATGATTAAAGCAGGGCTTAAAAAGCGTGTTTCATACGTAGATTAAAGGTACGTCTCGAGAACAACTGAGTTTAAAGGGGAACTTGTGAAGTTCGTTACGAATAAAGTTTATTTTTACGAGCCTTGAGATGAAAGAGCAAATGGTATACATAACGTTCGCACAAATGTACGCCGTAACTGTTGTCTGATTTGATAATTCGTGCGTAACGCGTTCAAGGAAGACATCAGGGAAACTAAATTTAACGGAACAGAGACACTCAAAAGATTTTTTGCACTCATGCGCGCGTAAAACAAATCGGAGGCGCACGGACGTAACGCGCATGCGTGTGCATGCGAATGTTGGAATCCAACACAGCTTGAGAGAACCCATGCGCACTAAATGACCACATCATACCTTATGCTATCATATTTCTATCATCATTACTCTCATACGCTCAAAAGAACGTCACTTTTCAACGTTGAAAGAGTACCGCCACGGTAATTACTAACATAAAACAAGAATAGGACGGCAAGTAGAAATAAAAAACTACAACATAGAGGGCACGTGCCATCGAGCTACAGACATAATAAATGTTTACTGTCACCACAATTAAGACTTAGCGAAGTGCAACCGAGGAACAGCGGACGACATGCCAAGTCACGTGCCTTGAGAGCGAGAAATATTGTCCAAGGCTTGAGACTCTACAACAAATGAGAGCACCACTTCTTTCACTGCTTTTCTACAGCATCTTGAAGACAAGCAAGTTTTTGCGTTGTAACGTCAAGGAGAATTTCAACGTTACTCTTTGTGCACATAGATGAATTTAACAGAAAATAAGAAAGCTTGCTTAAAATGTGACGAAATTTGCTCGTTTTTTACCTTGACATTTGAAGTATGAGCGATAATAATTGTTCTCAAACTTGTAATATTATAATATTATGGCATTGCTATCGGAATGATGTTCGTCGTAGTGTTACATAGAAAAAGAGCAATGTCAAAAATAATACATCTTACCATCAAAAATACGTTGGAAGCGTTGCCCATGAAGAAAAGCATTCACATTAATTCCTTACATTAAACATAACAATCATTAACATAGCCTCATAGCCTACTTGGATGATAGCTGCATATGTTACAGCTTGAGCAGCTGCGTATGTGAATTCAGGCACATTCTATTGTGATGTCGGTTACGTCCAACCCAGCATTTTACTATTAAACTGTATAAGTGCCTTACATTTTATGTATTGACAACGGTTTATACTTCGTAATTGCAATGATACAACCTTGAGATACATCAAGTCCTACACCATTGGCATACTAACCTCAGTATCTTGAATTTCACAACGAAATATAACTAAGAATACTGAAGAGAAGACGAATGAAATGCGCGTACCTAAATCATGCCCCAGTTTTGAAATACGGTACAATCAATAAAACGTATACTGATTGTCTTTCCATCGTGTCCATTAAATAAGTCCCCGTAAATTTCAAACCATATGAAAGCAGTTCAACTGTTAACTAATAACCATTAATCCTTTCGATTCTGTTTGGACATACGAGTAATGTCCCAACAGAGAGCAAAAGCCGGATCAAAATGGCTAACAAAATAAATAGTACATAGTAAACACGTCTTTTCCATCATACGCTCTACAATAAAAGTCCAATTTAAACCTGGGTACTTCATTTGGCACGGACAGAGAAGATTTCTGCCGGTGTAGGTGTCGCTAGTACTAAGAAAGGTGGATGCAAGGCACACAGGCCGAGTTAAGCGGCATCTCATGAGGGGCTGTACAAAGCTGTCATGACAACAACACTGAGGACTCATGAGAACAGTATTGAAGAGGTCATGTGGGTAATACTAATGGATCATAAGGGTATTGAGGGGTGAATTGACATCCCTTGACAGCAAGTTCTATACAGTAGAAGTAGAGGTCTTTTTAACTGGTACCCATGGGACTTGGCAGTTGCCGGTTAATGTCACCCAAGTAACCACAAACAATTCATAGACACGCTAGACATAAGAGAAAAACAATATCAATAGCTTAAAGCAGTTACAGAAGAAAAAACAATGAATAAATATATAAAGTTTGGCTAGCAAGTGCCGGTTTACTGGAATTCTATTGTACCACCTATCACGTACTACAGAAGATATTGGTATTCTAGAACTTACGTTAAGGAATTTAAAAATAAAATCTACTCACTAAACCTCGACATGAAAATGAGACATGAAGTATGTAATTGAAATTAGGCATAAACTTCAGAGATGTTTTGTACACATTCATCTTGTAAATATAAACCATCAGTGAAATAAAAGATAGAATTCTGAAATTTCACGGACCCTTATTAGAACACACATTGACCCTGATCCCTAACTTCATCACTCATTTCTGTACGATAGTTCTAAATAAATCAGGCTTTTGATCCTGGAGAACACAAATCCCTGCCAAGAATATCTGCATTCGCAAGTTCGGAACTAACAACGCAGATGACATCAATATTTGAATGATCCAGCTTTCCTTTACTGACTTGTGCATATAATTATTAAAAAGTACATAGTCCTGTTAAAAAATGTTGCTTTTAACACCGTGATAGCATCAATATAATAACGTCATACTAAGTTAAAACCAACATTCTTTTAGTATCAGCAATGTTAACATTATCGTGTTCATACTGCCACGACACCAAGACCTCGTAGTCTAAAGTCATGATGACAACCTAAATGTCATCTGTTAATGCCGTCAATCATAGTAAAACTTTTATCAAAAATTAAAATATGTTCAGACGGAGTTGTGCGCAGGCCCATAGGTCAGTTCGAGTTGAGTTCTTTACTCTTGAATCCAAGTCTTTATCTAATCTAATCTGCTTATCTTGCCGATCATAAAAATATTCTGCCGTTTTGTTGTTAAAAGACAGCATATAATCAAGTTTAAGACAGCACGTCAACCACATACACTTGAGCACATATATTTGAAAGTGCACCCAACAAAACTGAACTAAATTTACCGCAAGAAGTACACGTACCTGTGATTCAAATACACCTTAAAAAGGTACATTTGAAGATGCATGAGCTACACCAAAGCGAGTAGAACTGACAACTCTACCACATGCACCAGAACATGTATACTTAATAGGTTCACAGTAAAGCCACGTGTGATGAGATACGCTAAGGATTCCAAGGTCCATAGAAAAGTGTAGCAGAGGCAACTCCTCGGCCTACGAGGTACATACGTCCAGACAGACCAGAATGACTTGACTGCGTTCTGTCGACCCAGCAGTAGCAGTAGCAAGTTCTATACAGTAGGTCTTTTTAACCGGTACCCATGGGACTTAGCAGTTGCCGGTTGATATCACCCAAGTAACCACAAACAATTCATAGACACGCTAGACATAAGAGGAAAAACAATATCAATTGCTTAAAGCAGTTCCAAAAGAAAAAACAATGAATAAATATATAAAGTTTGGCCAGCAAGTGCCGGTTTAAAGGAATTCTACTGTACCGTATGTATGTACGTACGTGATTGAAAATATCTATGAATAATTGAGGTGCATGTGCGTGATTGATGTCTTTAGGTAAGACGGCTTGGGACTTCGGTAGCAGCACATGAATGGATCAAACGCCTCGTTCCTGTTGCCATATTCTCTTCTCTTCTATTCTATTTAGAACGTGAAGGATTTCACCCCGAGAACAGATGATGTGTCACATATGACCGAGAATGCCAGGCACGAAATCTAATTAAAAAAACTGCATCAACATCAAAGATACTCGTGTTGAGATCGGTACTATGGTACGATGTCTCACCCCCACGGCAGAAAAAAACGAACAGTGAAAAAAATGCATACTTAAACTAACTTACGCAGCTAATTGATCCCTCCAACAAACGTGGTTATTTCAGCCGTCGTGAGCCCTGGAAACCCCCAAAGCACTAATTACAGTAGAATAGAATAGAATAGAATAGAATAGAATGAGGCTATAGGAACGAACTTTCTGGCCCATTCTTGGGTCGGATAATTACTTCGATAATTATTCGGTTGTTTACCCGAGTCCCATGCCGTATTTCTACCCGCGTCAACCATGTCGGCAGCGGGATTCGAACCCGGGTCTTCCCGCTCGCAAGCAGATTCGCTCACCAGTCGACCAAGCTGGTGATGTATGAAGATGTAGAAGAGGAAAGTCACCATTAACCTTCACCTTTTTTAATTACAATCATAGGTAAATTGCTAAGAAGCATAAGCGAATGTCTCCTCTCTATTGAGGAGGAAAGTGGTTAAAGGTAGCATATAATTACAGGTAAGGAGCTTTCTCGCCTCACACTGCCGAGGTCTAGTCATTACGCACACATGAATCCCGCTGCCGACATGGTTGACGCGGCTAGAAATACGGCATGGGACTTGGATAAAACAACCGAATAATTATCGAAGTAATTATCTGACCCAAGAATGGGCCAGAAGGTTCGTTCCTATAGCCTCATTCTATTCTATACTGTACATGACCTACTCGCTATTATACCAACGCTGTTAAGGATTAGTCGTCCAGCCTGCACGAGGAATCGAACCCCGCTTTACTCACGGTGTCCTCCCTTATATCGACATGTGGCGGCTAACCCAAAAGGTCACCACACAAATAAATGAAAATTCATAGTCACATAAGAGACTATATCAGCAGATGGTTGATGGAGT
>VCRD01000088.1:407813-421607 GCA_006783055.1 Trinorchestia longiramus
TGATAAACCTAGAGGAATAATACTCCATGAATATATACCTAAATTCATCAATAGACCAAACTGACATGAAAAATAAACACGGTCTATGACTAAGAATACATAAGTTCAGAGACACAAAATGATGGGGTGATTATGGTTTTCTTTTAAAAAATAGTCACTTTAAATGTACCGAAATGTAAACGTACCCTAACACTACTAACTTCAAAAAGGGCAAAAAAATGAAAACTAATACGAAACTCTTCTCCGACTTTTTCAGATGTAACAGGAAACCGCTGATACTGATACCACATATCCTTCAGTGACGTACAAATACTAATAAGTGAAAAAATTGACCTCCAGGTTTCCGAAGCAATGCCGAGTCAGCAAACTGAAGTGAGAGCTCCAAGCTCATAACAAGCAAACACTTCACCGACGCCCTCACCAAACTTCAGATTAGTTCAGTGTAGTGAGTGTAGTGGTGTACATTTGCAACGTAGTATCGTAATGTTCCAAGTAAAAATGAAATAGCTGACAAAAATTATGATCCAAAATTATGACGTTCTTCAACACATTTATTGCGGTTGCCTAGCCGGTGCAAATCTTTACTTTGTACATACAGTCACTAGAAAGTTTTGAAAAAATTACAGAACTCAACCTGAGTGACCCACCGGTAGGTCATACCGCAATGAATGTGTTAGAAGTAACAATTTTAAAACATGACCTTGAAATGTAACCAAAAGTACGTTTCTGTCCATCAAATAACAAATGTAAAAATTTATTCATATTACTGGAAAAATATTACTGTTTGTTAGCGAAAAGAAGTACCAAGACTGCCGAGAGCCACAAATTAAAAGTTGAGGACAAAATTAGTAAAAAGTTGACCAGTTAGCAACCGCAGTGCCGTGAGAAACACGGGTAAACCGGATGTCAGAGGTTAATGAAGAGGAAATACTTTTGACCTTTGGAGTTAACAGCCCAACTTGAGTGGCAGTGCGGCAGAATTTTTTTATGGTACAACTTCTCATTTTGTTCTTTATTCGCTTGCTATTCTGCTAATTTAAATTGTCAAACCGTAAAAATGACTAACACCAAAAACTTAGAACAGAAGCCACTTCGTAAACCTGCAAATTATTCACTCGAAAATTTTTTATCATTAAGATAAAGTCACTTGAGGGAGAAGTTGTCAATCGAGCCGAGTTACTGCACAGCGAAAAAATAACGGTTTGAGCAGAAAATAACAAACATGAGCCAGTCATGCAAACATCATTAATGTGTTCAAAACAGCGGTACTCCACAGGCTCCTGCTTGCGATTGCCAAGCATCTTAGCAGAACAAAATGCAAACAATCAATGTTCTCTAACCTTCAAAACCTCACAAGCTTTTTGCGTATGTACGTTACCTCTGAAACTCGCTAGTCTTTCTGCGTTACCTCTCAAACTTTTCAAATCAGTTTGAACGAGGCACAGCCCTATGAATTAACTTAATTTCCAAAATTGACCAATTCGAACAAAAAATGTCACTTATATTTTTATTAAATGAACCACATAACTATTATTATTAAGAAACTGGATGAATTACGAATTTAGGCAAAAGCGAAACGATAAGTCACGTTCATGTTCTCGAAAGGGCAGATTGTATGTTGATGGGTTATTTAGTTCAATGCTTACTATTTCAACAAAATTTTACACTTTCTACTGTAATATCATACTTTATTATCGTAAATGCAAAGGCAAACATTCTGGAATCAAGGTTTGGCTTGCGATTCCATTTATGTATGTTCCTTAATTTCGATTTATTTAACAGTCGTATTTTCAACTCCAATTTAGAATAGAATAAGGCAATAGGAACGAGCCGTTTGGCCCATTCTTGGTTCAATACCGAAGTCCCATGCCGTAAATTAAGTCCTAAGTCCTATTGAGTACAGTGGTCAAATTCAGTAACTGTAACGTTGCTTTTCCAAACTTGAAATTTAGTACCAAGCGTTTTGATTTCGTTGTCACTATTATGCAACTGTCATGGTCAAAGTATGTTTTGCAATTTACTATACGAATGAAATCAGTTTCTCGTAAGAAGACTTTTCCTTAGAAATCCGGCAATTTTCCTCCATAAGTCTTTTTTTTGTAGTTGCCGAGCATTCGCACGCAGGTGATGATTCTTCAGCTAGGTCCAGATGCTCAGTACATGTTCGTGAAATTGTTTTCTCTGCAAAAAAACAACATTCTGGAAAAGTAGCCATCTTCGGCGCGTATAGCCGACGCAACACAATGGCCTCAACAAATACAAGACTAGAAGAGCTCAATTTATCCATTGACAAAATAAATACTCTTTTGGCACGCATAACCCAAATGCTGAAAATAATTTTAACAAAGTAAAGAAAATTAGATATGAATATTTAAGCTACCTTACATTATAGCCTATGGTGATGAGTTTAAGGTCTTTGTAATTACGAAGATTTCAAGCAATCGTTCGAAATTATTTATTGGATATACTTAGATTAACAGTGTGTGATATTTGATGCTTCTGTATCTGTCATAACTTAGTTTACGATTTGACAGGTGACGCTTACTTTAGTTAGCACGTTTTCTTATGAGTATACTAAAAACAGAATTAACGCTTCAATTCGGATTCGGATTCCTAGCATAAAAAAATCAAAGACCGTTCAAAGAAGCGGTATTTTACTAGACTGTTTTGCTTGCATAGCCGATTTTACACAGCGTAAAACTCGGATTTACTGTCAGTATATCAACCGCTACAAGACACAGCGCAGAATAACACAAACATATTAAACTGCACAGCCAGCATCAATGACTACACCCTACAGAAATGACGCCATTCAGCCTCAAATGTAAGACTACAGAACTAACAGCAGTCACAAACCGCTGAAATTCACAAGCACGTGTGGTGGTCAGAGCCTTGACGCATGTCATCCATGTTGCTTTGCATATTTACACACACAAATTCCTCTCAAATATTCCGTTTCTTCGTTGCCCTAAAACGGTGTTGTCTATTTACAGATGCAACGAATAGCTTTCTAAGCTTCTAGCAGCTTCAGAGTGCGACTACTTTCGAAATAAACCATGGAACCTTGAAGCTTCATGAATTTACCAAACACACAGTCGCCTAGATCGAGCTCAGGGCAAGCAGTACAAAGGACAAGATGCAAACCGAATTCCTAGTGATGTCCACCTTTGATGTGCCTGCACTCTAAGACTTGCCTTCAAATATAAGATCAATAAAGACCTCGGTTACGAGCAAGATTTCAGGTGTAAACACGGTCCACTTCCACGTAAACATGTGTTAAAATCTGCAACTTGTCAGTACTGACTTCGAGTCATTTACGTTTTCGTTATTGTGAAAGTCTTATCTTAGCGTAGCATAAGCATGGCAATCCCTGTTATGTTCATTTCTTTTTCGTCAAAATAACCCGGCTGTTGCACCTCGACATCGCATGGTGGTGGAGGTGATGATGGTGCCTCAAGAAAAGATGCGAGGAAGATTTTGACACAGGATGTGCCTACGGATAGGAGGTGAAAAGGTGAGAGATAGGGAGAGGAATAAAAGGATGCGTGTTGTGCAGATGATTTAAGTAGCAGAAGTCTATATGGTGTCCAATTGGGCCAAAACGAAGTATTAAATTTTAAAGAGTTAAATAATTTTTCCCTATTCCTAAATGGAATTTGGTACGAATAGCTATGAAAATGGAAGCATCAATTGCAAAATTCTACACAGCGTACATTTCTAAATCTAGTAGAGCTTTTGTTATGAAATAGAACTTCCTGAGATATGAAACTATTCTTTTCACTGCATCCCTTAGATGACTTGTCATCTTAAGTGACATTGCCTTTACGAACGAAATAAATACTTTAGCATACATCCTAAACATAACTGGTGATTATAATTCGAACACAATGGAATGAGATAAGGTCTCCGCCATCGAGCAGCAGTAGTCCAACACAATAGCAGCCGTAACAGTCACAGTACATAAGCAATGAGTACTTCCGCCAGATGTACTTCATGAACCTTCTGTCATAACAAAGGGAGCTGAGACGAACAGACAGACATCTACAGTACTGCTTCTGAACCATGAGACAACTCAGGCTGCGCATTTCATACAGGCCCTTGAAAAATTGTTAAAGAATGCTCGAATCTAAAAGCTAAATAACTTAAGTCAATATTGGCCCCCAGACAAGCGTAAACATTAAGATGTGTCATGATGGTCAAGAACTATCATCATCAATGTGCGTCATCCACGTGTCATGAGCGTGTCTTGGGCGTGTCATGAGCGTGTCATGAACGTGTCATGAACATATTTTGCGCGTGTCATGAACGTGTCATGCACGTGTCATGCACGTGTCATGCGCGTGTCATGCGCGTGTCATGAGCGTGTCATGAACGTGTCATGCGCGTGTCATGAACGTGTCATGAACGTGTCTTGCGCGTGTCATGAACGTGTCTTGCGCGTGTCATGCACGTGTCATGAGCGTGACATGAACGTGTCTTGCACGTGTCTTGCGCGTGACATGAACGTGTCTTGCGCGTGTCATGAACGTGTCTTGCGCGTGACATGAACGTGTCATGTCTGACACGTGTGTCACATATCAAGTGAGAAGGATGAGATGCAAGCTACAAGTTCATCACAACTATACAGCGATGCTCACTTGCTACGCCACAATCACAACGTATTTCAATACATAGTACAGGCAAGCCACAACTCAAACCACACCTGCTAATTTTTCTGAACAGCATCGTACAATAACCAGTTGCCCAATGAAACAAGTTTACAAAATAATGAAACAAAAATTAATTTTGTCCTAAAAACCACATCGATTTTCGATTGCTTTCCCACTGAAAAAAACTGATTCTATTACATAAATAAGTCTAATACTTTTTATCCGTTCGAGCTTCCAATTCATTATGGGTTTTGCACGACCCGGGCAGTCATACTCGCATCACTCAACATTCAAAGAGCACAGTAAAATAGAAGGAATTTTGCACACGCAGTGTTCAAAGTCAGTGAAGTTCATGAATAAAAATAAATCTTATACCAAAGAAGTGGAATTTGCAATCTCGCTACGCAAGCAGCCCCTTGAACATAATAAAAATTATTATGCAGAGTTTACTCAAGCTTCAATGATGGCCAAAAGAAACAAAGACATGCAGCACGGCGCTCCTCTAATTTAAGTTCCGCCATTGCGGTAAAGCACAGCGCTGCACAGGAGGTAGATGTAGAGAGTAGATGAGTGAACACTGCACAGGAGGTAGATGCAGAGAGTAGAAGAGTGAACACTGCACAGGAGGTAGATGTAGAGAGTAGATGCGTGAGCACTGCACGGGAGGTAGATGTAGAGAGTAGATGCGTGAGCACTGCACGGGAGGTAGATGTAGAGAGTAGATGAGTGAGCGCTGCACAGGAGGTAGATGTAGAGAGTAGAAGAGTGAGCGCTGCACAGGAGGTAGATGTAGAGAGTAGAAGAGTGAGCACTGCACAGGAGGTAGATGTAGAGAGTAGAAGAGTGAGCACTGCACAGGAGGTAGATGTAGAGAGTAGAAGAGTACGGTGTTTACCACCATGACGGCCACACAAGACGACAGTACGGTTGAGGCATAGCGAGGTTAGTACAGCCGTGGCCGGGGAGGAGGACCTACGTACCTCTGCAGTGTTGCTTGGTGGCTCTTTGGCCGGGAGCCATGTGGCCCCTCATAACACGCGACCGTGTTGTACGTCAACAACTGCATTGCACAAGTACGGCTGAGTGGACGGTTGAGCTAGACATGCACGACCGTAGTTAATGCACACGGCTGTATTTCACCCCGTACGTACCTAACGTGCACAGAAGTACAACATAACATTACAAGGTCGACCGTACCACTCCAGCACATTTAAATTCTAAACTAAAATCAATAATGTCTTACTGCAAACATCACATTTCAGCATTGTATTCATAGTGTGTTCAGCATTGTGTTCATTGTGTGTTCAGCATTGTGTTCATTGCGTTTATAGTGTGTTTAGCATTGTGTTCAAACGCACTTCACGACTAGATGTCAAGACTCCAAGAATGAAGAGCGGACAATGGAGAGCACCGCAAGTTGCCTCCGTTGTGTCACCAGCTGACAATACTAAATACTCTTCGCAAGTAGAGCTCTGTGCGCGTCCACACGGCAAATTTCGTTGATAAATTTTGAAAACAGACCGTGCAGATGCGCATCAAATCTTACGTGAATAAATTAGTGTAAACAATCGACTTTTGAGAAACCTTTTAGAAAAACAAACCTTCGTAACTTGCACTGCTACGTACAAAAAAAATCACAGTTTTTTAATTGTGGTGATGGTGGCGTGACCACAACAAGGAGGGAGGAAGTGGTGAGCGGAGTCAGCACAGTCCTGCTCGCTGACATGCTGGACACTCATTTCCTTATCCAGATCATGAGCGCTGACTTCTTGTTTGCCATGTGGGCCACTGCAACCAAAAACCAAAGAGCTGGTGCCTGCATAAATCAAAACTAATGACCATTTATTGATAGAAACTAAAGCTTAGTGACCCCAAAAAATCTCAACAAAAAAAAAAACAGAACAAGTCGAGGCCAAAATGTAATATTGCAGAAAAATTAAAAAAAGTGACAATATGGAATGAAATAGAAGAGTTTTATAGAGCAAGGGTTTCAATAAAGGAAACAATGAGGACAGAAATACACACGTTACAGAGCATAAAAATCTCAAAAGAATACAGCAACACGGACCAAGAAGAAAAATGAAGTCGCGTACTTCCCTGTCATTTGTTATAAGGAACTGACTGCATCAACGCTGACTTGAGACATTACGGGATACAAAACATCAGAAAAAAAAACCTTCAAAAAAATTGAATTGCAAATTCTCACTTTCCATAAACAAATGAGGCAACAAGTGTCATCGAGTCCATAATGTTGAACGTGCTCTGTGGTGTTGTTCATTTTATTTAATATCCTCAGTTCTAAGAACGCATTCACTCGTCATAGAAGCTAATTTCTTGACTTGGACCACTTACCCTCCAAGAACTTCGCTCAATACGTAGGAAGCTTTACATGTACTTCTTTGCTTGCATTGAGGCAGCAATGAATCCCAGTAGGAGGAATTTTACAGATGCACTGACACGAAAACGTTCGTTATTGTTATTTTGAAACGTGGTCTTGGTTCCATGAAAAGAGCTAATATCATACATGCCAATACCATAATAACAGCACGTACATGAGAACAGCACACACTACAATCATATATTGAACAGGTCCTACGCAGTGGAAAGCAGGGCAAGTAGTGTGTAGCGGATTTGAAGCTTATTTGCAGCGGACACACCCAGAATAACTTTAAATCTAGATGAAATCTGGTTGAGACCGCTTCGTTGTGTGAAAAATATTGGAGATATTGCTCTTCAACTGACATATCCTCATGAGTCTTGAAATCAAAATGAAATAATAATAGAATTCAATACTGCTGCTCTTCATAGTTTAAGAAATACGATTAATGTTCATAAACCACTGAGAACGAAAGTATCCGTTTAGTAGCTTTTACGTGACTAATTAAAGTAATATCACACGAATATCAAGGATCCCCAAAAGATTTACAGTTTGAATAGTTCATTAAAAAATAGCCGGAAACATAAAACGTGAGTAAATTTTTCTCTTCCACAGGATAGGAGCATTGTGGGAACACGTACGGTACTGAGTACAGGCTTTACTCTCAGAACATTCAGCTGAGAACGAGTGTCGAGTCATGATTAAACCTTCAGATGTGTGAGGAAAAACAAGCACACTCCAATCAAAGACTCGATTTTCCAACCTTTACAAATTTCTTAAACCGAGTCAACTTCCGCCTGTACCTTGCATACCCTCTGACCTATTCCGCTCATATCAGAACTGCGATCTTGAGTTATACAAGTGAGCAGTAAAGGAAAGAAGATTTTGCCCACCAGTTCATCATTGCAATCAGCAATGCAAGTTATTCTGCGGCTTTGCCAAGATTTTAACGCATATTAAAAACTATTAACGGATTATTATTATATTCCTGGTTCAACCACCGCAGCCACAACTGTTAACGGAAATCAAACGGGCCTGAAAAAAACAGTTTCCTCTAGGAACTACAAGACTCTCCACCTCACTGACATCAACGCCTTTTTTATACTCTCCTGACAATCCAGTGGCTCAGAGACGCGTGTCTTGACAATAGAAAAACAAAACAAATATTATGCTCTATTTTTTTCTATACTACATACACTACCAGGCATTCTCCTCTGCCTAGCTCCCCTCAGGTCTACCACACAGTGCTCTTTCACATGAAGGCAAATAGACCTCATTTTAAAGGTTATTTAATTAGAGAAGAGACAAAAATCTTCAAGACACCAATGGATTAAAGCGATCAGCTAAATGAATAAACTATTGAATACGAAATGAAAATTTTAAGATTAAAACAAAGGAAAAACTTCGATGAACTTTTAGTAAATAAGAGTATATACGTAACGCTGAAATTTTTCCGTTATAAAATTCGTTACATACGATACCTGAATCTTTGCGAAACATAACATTCATCGCTACGTATATACTTAAAATGAATTTGGTAACATTTAAAACGCTTGCATTTTTAGAGATTTCCAATTTTGAACGAATGATTTTATCATATTACCCGTACAACTAACACGCATTCAGGCAATCCACCAACACGCATAACTTACGTGAACGTGTCTTCCACAAATATGGCGATAAAGCCTATAAACAATCAGAAAGGTGATCGTAACATCAGCTATAAATATGGAGAGTCAGGTACATAAAGCGGTACAGCCTACGATTAACGATCGTTGCGTCCTACACTCATATCATAACAAACTCGGCATTCACGAAAACACAGCCTAGACTCGAGAAATTTAACGCCGACACTCAGTCTTCCAGAAAATTTGAGCCGTGAAGAACACGACATGAACAACATGTTATCGCTCAAGGAAATTCAATCGCCTTACAAGAATGAAATTTCAAACTAAGCTCCCACGGTGGATCTACAAACTTTCACTAGGGAAAAGTTAATGGTTGATATTCGAAACATTCTCAGGCCTTCACAAAAATAACTCAGATGATTTCGGTTTGAGTAAATGAGATGCAGGAAAATGTCGACCAAGGCCTGAAGTTCTTTCACGAACATGTAGGCAAACCACCAATAGGTGACGCTTTCAAATTAAGGTTGATTTCGATGCAAAAATTACACGGCAGTTACGTAATGTAGAAAAATAATTTGTAAACACATTAATAAGAACATAATAGCATTCATTACTGTCATTAATATTCATTAATAATAATAAATTCATTCATTAATAGGAACAAAATAGCATTCATGAGCCGCCAATAGGATGCACATGAAATAAGTGTGTACTCTCACGAGTCATCACGACATGACGCTAGCTACCCACTGCAGGATCAACAATGCGTGTTGCACAACACTGTTCACGATTTAGTTTTGAATTAACGTGGGCTAGTTTAGGTGTATTTCCCTAGCATTCTTTCTTTCCTTTAGACGAGGTCGACGTCTTGCACAACGACCTCCCATTCAACTAGTTTTAAAATTCTTGACTTCATTTTTCTTATTTCTATTTTCATTGATGCTTTAGTTAACTGTTGAAACACCTTTGAAGTGAGAATCCTAAATTAATTATTAATACCTTGAATAATACATGGCATATGAGATACTCAATGAAATATATAGACAAAATTTCTGCCCACAAAAGTGATAAAAACACAATTTCGGGTAGGTTCACTCGTGCACAACTCAGTTTCGCGGACTTGTGTCTTCTCAGGGATGAATGAAGAAACAAGGCAGGCATTCATGAAGGCAGTCAAGCACACGTGTGTGTGTGTGTGCGTGTGTGTGTGTGTGTGTGTGTGTGTGTGTGTGTGAACGCGGGGATCTAAAAGAAAACGCAAACAGTAGTACTTCAGAAGAGAAGTTTAAGAGGAGCAGATTGAGAAGCAGAGCATTGTCATGATCATGAATATTGTACATATTGTACTCACTTTTATCAATGCATCCGAGCTAATATTCTAATTCAAATCGTGAGCCGAGTCTAAGTGAAGTTTCCATTCTCCTTTCGGTCGCTGGACAACCGCGTGAAAACCCCCACAACCACAAGTGGGTACACCAAGTACATAGCAAATGAGGGCTAAAGAAGCATTACCTCAGAGATGTTCAATATCAAGTTCAAGTCCTTTAACTGACAATCAAACAGTGAAACTTTCAGCCCAACATATCAAATCAAATTTCACTAGCTTTAAGACTTAAAACAAACAGAGAACAGGGAAAACTTGATGCACTGCAAGTGAATAGCCGACAATTGAGTTTAGATGTCAGGTTCTAGCGAAATAAATAGAAACGAGCAAAAGGCTTATCAGAAAGTGCTGGTATTTTCAAAGAGCAGATAACCGCCTGCCCTTGTCATGGTAGTTCATTAACGGGCTTATCAGCAGAGGAAGCAAGGGCACTCAAGACCAGCCTGCCTCAAGCAAGACCTCTAATTGGAGGAGATACCCTGGTGAGGTGCCCAAGGGGAGCATGCTTGGGCAGGCCGGGCTTCAAGCAGGCATGCTTGGGAACCAGCTGTGGACGGAAGAACTATGTGCATTTCAGTTAAGGAGCTCGTATCCTAGATGCTCAAAATACACCTAATTACTGCCCTGACGCTGAGATAACGTTTTGCAATGCGGACGTTAGTCTCACTTGTCCACCGAAACGACAGTAAAAATACCTACCTCTTTTACAATGATCTTTCTAGTTGTATAACGTCTCAATAACAATGGTATCAATAAACTGTATATTTGAGTCGCCAACAATTAGACGGTGCCAGACTACATACAAAAACCAGAAAATCAACACTCTTCGAGACAGGAGTCGCAAAAAAGCCCAAGGCATTCGTGACTCGCTGTTCAGTCACAGAAAGGCTAGCACACTAACTCCACTCACACAACTGCAAAGCACAAAACAACTTGGTGCTTGCTCATGCTATGTGCACAGGAGGCGGAACATGGTGTGTACGAGTATTGTAATAGGATACATAACTTACACGCTAACTATTCGCATACAAACACACTCGACATACAAGAGACGCACCCTGCGGTGTTGCGTATATCAGAGTTGCGTGCAGCGATGTACGTCATCACAGTTATTACAGTCTCAGTCGGTTGGCACCAATATTTACGGAGATAAATAAGTACTAAATCAACTATATTCCGGATCGTAAGTTGGACAAGATACACGCATATGAGTGATACTACGTGCTGTGAGCCCATGGCGTTACACTGACGAACTGGAACATGACTTGTACCATCCCTTGCAACATCCCACAACATGGTAGCGGCGAATTTTGTGTCAGCTACCTCATCTAAACCATCACTAGCAATATCTCAAAGCGTGGTAGCGGTGAGTTTCGCCATATTAGTTCACTGATGAATAGAACGACTAGTTACTCCGGCCTACATTTTACCAAGAAGAGCTCTGTTGGTCCCAAAATAAGTTTCATATCAACAAGATCTACGCCACAAGGATGACAATTGGCGGCTGTGGTAAGTTGTGCTCTGAGAATTCCACCACCTCACAAGAGCGTGAAGTCACGATGATGCAACTGTAAACAAATCTGCAGCAGATGCACGTCGTTTTGCCGACGTGTTTTGCGCTGGTCAAGCTTACTAAGAACACACACCACTTGTTGACACTACGCTCGCAGGGGCTCTCTAACATCGTCCCCCATAAACCCCCTGTAAATTTAAGAAGTTTCCACGAACTCACTAACTTTCTGAGACACGGTCTGAGCCCGAATTCTAGATTAATGTTCTGTTGTTTTAGATTAATGTTCTGTAGTTCTAGATTAATGTACTGTTGTTTTTCCCACCACTACTTCCGTTTTGACGTTCAGAAACACCTCAAGACCCTCGGATGTACTCCTGGACGTCCACTTGCGCACCTTGTTAAGACAACTGTAAGGCGACAAAATTGCATACAAGACTCTTTTGCTGATCGCTTTTGTTGTGGCTGCAGTGGTTAAACTAGGAATATAATAATAATAATAATAATAATAATAATAATAATAATAATAATATTAATGACTTTTGCTGTACCTTTGCATACCGTGGACTCCGTAGTATGTACAGCGTCTAAAATATAAACCTAACCATAATTATTTACCCTCGAACGTAAAAACATATTTCTAAACCCATTTAAATTTTAATTCAACGCGTTGAGAGAAAAAAAAAGACAACCTCCAGTCACACAGTCAAAACTTGGCTGGAGTACGAGAAAATAAGGAAAATTGAGGTTCCTGCGTTGACAGACAGACAAACTAAGACTCTTTAGCCTCATCACATGAGAACCCTCTTGTTTGGCCTCATTACTGAACTACTGAAAGCCATCGACATCGCCAGTAATTACTTCATTTGCTGCGACAATACTGACACAGAGAATGCTGGGACAATACTGACACAGAGAATGCTGGGACAATACTGACACAGAGAATGCTGGGACAATACTGACACAGAGAATGCTGGGACAATACTGACACAGAGAATGCTGGGACAATACGGACACAGAGAATGCTGGGACAATACTGACACAGAGAATGCTGGGACAATACTGACACAGAGTATGCTGGGACAATACTGACACAGAGAATACTGGGACAATACTGACACAGAGAATACTGGGACAATACGGACACAGAGAATGCTGGGGCAATACTGACACAGAGAATGCTGGGACAATACTGACACAGAGAATGCTGGGACAATACTGACACAGAGAATGCTGGGACAATACTGACATCGTTTTAAATAAATTTTATCTCTCACTCCTAAATTTATACTAACGAGTGGGATTAAATTCAGGCCCACAAAAATTCTAGTGCATCATTTCAGAAAAGTAAAATACTGGCCTTGGCTAGCTAGTCTTTGCCTTAAAATCTCCCCAAACTTACAAGTTTAAAGCTTTTGATCCCCAGCACCGTGGATGAGAAAAAGTCGTTACAACGCAGTACGTTCCATGAAACAATTTAATGAAGCATATGAACCCTCACTCACGCCCCAGCAGTTGAGTTAACATACATAGGTGGGTCATGAACAAATAACACTTGTTGCTTTCAAAACAAAGAAATTCAATGAAGTTAGAGCTATTTCGCCCTAAAACTGAGCAATGAAAACCATCCAGGGATTGATATGAGGGGGCGCATGTTTCAGTATTGGTTTATGAAGTCTCTCTACATGGAGGACGTAATTATCTTTCTTTAAAAGGAGAGAAACTAGGATTGACTCATACGCTGACTCGCATGCTGCTCTGCCCACCAGTCAGTTCTGCCTTCACGTGGTACCTAAATAATGTCGAAATTTCTGAGCTATAAAGACACACAACAACAAGGCATCCTAGCCACTAAAAAGTTTAATTACCAAGGTTTCAATTACATAGGTTTTTCACCTAATAAAAGCGTTCAACCTAAAGGCTCAAGTACAAAAGGTTCAACCTACAAAAATGCATACTCTATCTGACTCTAATAACAAAATTAAACTCTACTAAACTATTCTTCACACTTTAAACATCATAAATTTCAACTCTAAAACTTGCAACTGCACAAAATTTTTGCTCTATGGAGTGTACCATACCATAGAGCGAAAATTTTGTGCAGTTGCAAGTTTTACGGTGATCATTTCTAGTAATCCAAGTCCTGGCACTCGAGCAACTCTTGACACTCCCCACAGTTGTGGTACAACGCTCCACTGAACTGGTACAACGCTCCACTGAACTGGTACAATACTCCATTGAACTGG
>VCRD01000088.1:421896-432548 GCA_006783055.1 Trinorchestia longiramus
GAACTGGTACAACGCTCCACTGAACTGGTACAATGCTCCACTGAACTGGTACAACGCTCCACTGAACTGGTGCAACGCTCCACTGAACTGGTACAACACTCCACTGAACTGGTGCAACGCTCCACTGAACTGGTACAATGCTCCACTGAACTGGTACAATGCTCCACTGAACTGGTACAATGCTCCACTGAACTGGTACAATGCTCCACTGAACTGGTACAATGCTCCACTGAACTGGTGCAATGCTCCACTGAACTGGTACAATGCTCCACTGAACTGGTACAATGCTCCACTGAACTGGTACAATGCTTCACTGAACTGGTGCAACGCTCCACTGAACTGGTACAATAACATCCATAAAATAGCACTCAACCTGAAACTTTTTCTCATACTCTCAATGTAACACAAGTAACTAGACTCTAACGTTAACACAAACTTGGGCAATATCCAACTCTACAGCATGTGTGAGGCCTGATCAAAAAGTATCCAGACTGAAGTTACATAAAGAAAACTCTAACCCGTACCAATTGGGTAATTAATCTCCTTCTAAGTGTTCCCCCTTCAGAGGCCACAAAAGTTCTACTGGTTGCCGGTCTTTCAGAAGGTTCGTCACAGATGATATATTTTCTGCCACCTTAGGAACGCGTGAACTGCTCGTACACTTGCGTACAGTTCATACACTCCTCACCAAACACTTTCTGTGATTTTGTGTAAGCTGAAGAACAGACAACGTCAAGCTCTGAGTAAAATTTAATGCAGATTCCCTGCTCAACTTTCTCTGTCGTGGTCATTGCGATGATCGTGAGCCATACACGTCCCCTCCAAGCACTGCTGCAAAGATAGGTGAGCTAGAACGTTAGAACTTGGCGCGCATGCACTACAAAGTTCTAGGTAAACATGTGTTAAGCGGCTTTACTATGCGTGCTTTAGCTTTGTTACTATGGCAGCAGTCCAGTATTTAGAGATCAGACCTCGTATTTATAACTCTTACCGTTTAGTGAACTGCTCGTACGATTCTACATACCAAAACGCAGACTAGCTCGTCTGCAGACTAGCACAACTCCCAACTAGACACTAACTAGTACAACTCCCAACTAGACACAGCACTACAATCTCGCCACACGACACAATCTCACCACTAAACCCAACACCCCAATCTCCCCACTAAACCCAACACCACAATCTCACCACAAAACACAACACCACAATCTCACCACTAAACACAACACCACAATCTCACCACTAAACACAACACCACAATCTCACCACACGACGCAACACAGGGATATCACTAAACAAAGACCATTCCCTCGTGCATGCCATTTATCGTCTTTGTGTTCTACGTCTGTACAGCCGCCATTAGTGTCTCATGCTACAAGTGTATTCTGAAACTCAAATTTGCATGGTTGCCATTCAAGAATTAAGCCTCACAAGCCTCATAGACCTGAAGTCGCCGTTTCATGCATCTTCATTGAACCATCGAGAGAGAGAAACCTTGTAAAAAAGTGATCTGGAGGTGAATGCACCATGAACGAATTCTTCTAGGGACTGTACAAGAGATATTAAGTGTAATTATGCCAGGGACATCCATTGCATCATTACTGCATAGGTGCATGTAGCAACAACAGGAGTTTATTATTCATGAAGCGAGAGAAACGTCCTATGCAACGACAATAGGAATTCTTTCTTGGCAAATGAAAAACACTTTGATAAGAAATTTTAGTTGCCATTAGGAGTAAATTTAAAATGTTGCCATAGTTTCAAAGAATAGCAGTTCCATTAATTTCATAGTTAAAATCCAGACCTAGAATCTGTGAAATTATTTGCCACACGGATGCTTGGTAAAGAATCTTGATTTCTGAAGAAATCACACATGAAAAGAAGTAACATTAGTTATTGAAGAAGCGACCAACATTTTTGATAGTAGTAGCAATGATCTGAAATTGTGAAGGAGCAAATACTACCTCACGAACTTGAGAAATTATTCACAATTTTCAGGGGTATTCGTTTTTTTCCTTCTTACTCGCCCTCGTTATCAGACAGAATCATAGCCCAGCTTTTGAATGCGACTCGCATGCTGATCAGATGATCATAATAAATCCATAACAAATTATCACAAAAATTGCCATTAAGCTTTGGAGGGCCACCAAGGACGCTCGCCAGGACTCCCATTAAGAACTTCACTAGGAAGACTAAATGATAACAAGACTCTTCTTAAAGGCGGAGACAAGCGTCCCACACACATCCATCACATACTCTACGCGCCAGTCAATTACAGCGAGACGAAAAAAATGACTGATTTATAAGGGCAATGAATCCGAAGCTGAAAGATTCCGCATTCTATACTACACCCAAGAAAATCATCAACCCAATTATTCATCCTTAATATTTGTGAACGTTAAGCTGTATCTTCACTTCCTCTTGGGATTAGGAAATTGCTATAGCCAAATGAAGGTGCGAGTGCTGGCTTTAGTTCTGATGTATAACGAAATGAACTTAAAATTTGTTCAGTAGGGTCTTACAGGCATAAATTTTTCATTACATGTTTACTAGAACCAGAAATACCCATTTCGACCCTCTGGTCTTGCCACCGAGATAATCTATACATTCACACACGCAATAAACAACTAAACGTGACTACAATCCCACTATATTTCATGAACGAGTAAATGCTAACCGAGTGAACGTGAAAGAAGAGAGTTCTCGTGATTTTTGAGCCGTGAACAATAACTGCAGAGCAGGCAACATTGAGTGAGGTCTGTGGAGTGCACGGCAGAGCTAACACAAAAAGCTCGAGTATTGAAGGTGAGGCAGAGTGGCTGTTTGTGCGCTACAGAACGATAACCCTAACAAACGCAGTGTTGATGAAAGCGTATTGAGGGCGTGAGTGTTGTTCACAATAATGTCTACAGCCTTGGTACAAATGTCATCAATAGTGTCAACAGCGTTGACACAAATGTCGTAATAGTGTTGACAGTTATACGACAATAAAGCCTGCCTCGCATGTGCTTGTACACTCATGTGTCTGTGATTGGCCTAATATTAGAGTTATAAGTCAGCAGAAATGTTATAGAACAAATTTGAAAACTGGTAACAAAACCAATCTTTTTGTTATAACATAAGAATATTTTTCCTCGTGAAAAAAAGCGGCAGAGAATAGAAAAGAAAGTGAAAATTACATACCTTCAATCAAAAAACGTAATTGGTATCCAATTCTTAGAATTTTGATTGTTCCAAGATATCTAGTAAGTTCAAGTTAAATTATGAATCATTGGCCGATAGAAACATAAGCAGGACTACAAAATGTTTAGCTAGTCTGCATATTAGACTTCTGAAAGACTGATACGAGGTACCAGAGAAACAAATATAGACAGCGCACGACGCAACTGTCCCTCTACTTGAGGCAAGTAGCTGTGTACAGGAGAGAAGGCTGAGGAAGACTTGGCTTTGAGTTTTCCTCCCTCTTTCGAAGCCCTGATTATGATACAAAAATTTAGACACACGCGCTCGTACGCTACGTCGCTGGTAAAAAAATATCAGGATACCGCCAGAAGATACCGAGGATACTAAGAATACCACCCGAGGATACAGACGATACTGTTTAAGGATACCGCCAGAAGATACCGAGGCTGCATTACATGCAGGACAGGCAATTGGCACGAGTGGAAGGACGTTTTTCCACACTTCGAATGCCGACGACGCGCACAACACAATCAGGAGGGAAAATT
This sequence comes from Trinorchestia longiramus, assembly GCA_006783055.1. Taxonomy (NCBI): domain Eukaryota; kingdom Metazoa; phylum Arthropoda; class Malacostraca; order Amphipoda; family Talitridae; genus Trinorchestia; species Trinorchestia longiramus. The sequence goes on from VCRD01000088.1 coordinate 425,625, forward strand.
GCGTGTAACAGTGCAGTAGAAAAGTTCAGCATTGCTAAATGGAGATAGAAAATGGCATACGATAACAAATAAACAGAGAATTTATGCAATAACTCACCTTCATCCATGGGACTCTCCAAGTCCAAGTCCAAGTCAGTGGGCTCGAGGCGGCCCATCAGGGTGAGGCAGCCAACTTCAGCACTCATGTTGCGCGTGCAACAAACTGTACCGTGTCTACTCGATGAGCTTTATGCTACACAAGTCCGAGTGTTCTAAATGCTCAACACGGAAGAGTAATAATTTCTACGTCCAGTACGGAAGTGCTCAATAACTTCGTGACAAGTGTTTCAATGTTAGTTGAAATAAACGTGCCTTGCGCTGAACACAAGTGGTTTATCTTCGACACGGTCACACGCAAGACTAAAGTTCAGTCACCCACAAACACTCGACAAACCGTTTTGACTGAAGCAGACGCGGGTTAAAATAAGAACTATGTAGTAGAGATTATGTCAAAGCTGCACAAACAAAAGATTAAACATCAGTACCTCTTATGAAGTGGCACAAATTAATGGACGAGTTCGTACCGCAAGAAGAATAAATGAATTCTGACGCAACTGAAGAACGACGGCGAATACGAAAGTCGACTTGAATGATGACACATATGGCATAGTTTGTTTTGAGAATAATATACACAACGCAGAGCGGTAAAATACATACATATATGTACAGCACATTACGTGTTTGTCTCTAACCCTGTAATATGACACTTTCAGTTCGAGAGAATGACTAAGAAAATAAATGAGATGACGATACGTTTAATAGGTAACTTTGTACGTAATGTCCTCTGCAGCAAATTGTAAACTGATAATTCACGGTAGTACAGGTGAACTAGCAAGGTAGTACAGGTGAACTAGCACTATAGAACAGGTGAACTAGCAAGGTAGTACATGTAATCTAGCACTACAGAACAGGTGAACTAGCAAACCACAATAGTAGATGCTTTATACTCTCAGGTCCTACATTCAGCCTCAACCTCAACTCTAGCTACTGTTGTAGCTACGTCATGGTGATCAAGGACGACTAATACTTTTCGCTACTAATAATAACAATGAATGTACCAACACTAACTTATGAAACAAGAAACACCTAAACTGGTATATATTCATACAGGAATTGTTCAATGCTTCAGTACGCTCTAACCGTCACCGGCCCACACTTATCAATAGTCTGATTTTAGCTTAACCTCATACAAATGAGAATTAAATCGAACATCGAACAGACTGATAATATTAGTTTGGACTACTACTTAATACGACCAAAAATGGTGAAAACTGATGTCCTCCGACAAGACAAAGTCACCTTGGTTGTTTTAACAAGAAGTGGCCAGTCTCGTTTTCTTGACGATATATGCCGCGGTATGACTGCAGCAGTCAAATGAAAGAAATTATACACTCAAACTTTGTTCACTTTTGATAATGAGATATTGATTTGCTTTCATTGGGTAATTAAAAAATTAGTTAGCTTGACAGAAGTTACTAGAGCAAGGAACAAGGTCAGTTTATTTCTTTATTTTTGTATAGCAATGAGACTCCACCCTCAGATTATCGCAAGCTACTCGAAAGAATTCAAACCTTTATTATAAAAACGTTCCTACAAAGTTCCAACACTTGCTAGAGCTTCAATCGTCAACCATGACAGAGAACACCACGGAAGCGTCTGCTTAAATCGTTTAAGGCATTTAATCGATTGAATAAGTTCAATCGTTTAAAGGCATTTAATCGTTTAAATAAGTTCAATCATTGAAATCGAAGTTCATTTCAGGCAGTAAATGCTGGGACTACGTCAGACGGCCGTCATGTGAGCAAAATTGGGACTTGCTCTCACTGAAACAATCATTTGAGGCACGTCATGTACTTGATTTTGAGTCGACTTCACAAATCAAAGTCTTGACTTCAAGTGGACTTCTCAAGTGCCCGGTAAGTCAGGTACTTTTTTACTGAAGATAAACGACACACTCAGGCACCACGGCAAGTCGCATGAGGGACTTCAAAAAACACTAGGGTTGTCTAGCAGCGCAGGAGCTCGGCTTCAGCTAACCCTGTCACCACGACTTCATCTTCCTGAAAACCTGGCGCAGCTCAGTCCAAATTTTCAGGCCATCCACAACATCTGAGTGCAAATTTTTATCGCACGCGCCAGCTGAATGCAAATTTTCAGGCGATCCACAGCAGCTGAGTGCAAATTTTCAGGCGATCCACAGCAGCTGAGTGCAAATTTTCAGGCGATCCATAACATCTGAGTGCAAATTTTCAGGCGATCCACAACAGCTGAGTGCAAATTTTTAGGCGATCCACAACAGCTGAGTGCAAATTTTTAGGCGATCCACAGCAGCTGAGTGCAAATTTTCAGGCGATACATAACATCTGAGTGCAAATTTTCAGGCGATCCACAACAGCTGAGTGCAAATTTTTAGGCGATCCACAACAGCTGAGTGCAAATTTTTAGGCGATCCACAGCAGCTGAGTGCAAATTTTTCAGTCGTCCACGTCAGCTGAACGGTAATTTTTAAGCGGTACGTTCCAGCTAAGTGGAAATCTTAAATCAGTTCATACGGCTCTAGGCTTTTTATAATATATTTGTTCATATGAACAGTCTATATCAATACCATACGAGGAAATTGAAAAAGATGTCATTTATGTGTTCGATCCACCCAAATAAGAATATAGTCTCCTATTCTGAGTTAAACATCCTAAATAATATTCTCGCGCATCAAACATACAATTTAAGGCACGTTACGCCAATTATCGACGTGATTATCAAAACAAGCATCACAGACCACAGTGACAACACACTCTCAACAGGCACTGAATCAGTAACGTTCTGCATCCAAGTCGGAAAAAGTGAAGAAAACTTGAAAAGCATCATGGATCAATGAAGTTTCACTATCATACCATCATGAAGTCACGCACCGTACGAACATCTGTTACAGCAAGTAAACATCAACACTACAGCGCCCAATCAGCGTGTTAGGAAGTCAAAAATCTCGTAAGAACACCATCGGATGTAAATACGAGTACTATACTTCCCTCTCCCGACTGCATCGTGAACTCCATAACAGACCGAAGCTTAGATTCAAATCCATAAAAAATAATGGCAAGATGAGCTAACAATCTACAGCGAGCGAGCAAACAGACAGACAGACAGACAGACAGACAGACAGACAGACAGACAGACAGACAGACAGACAGACAGACAGACATTAACGGCAAAAAGTTGATAGACAAGTTTGCTAGACAGAGCGCACTGATCCAGTCTGCTAGAGCGAATCTTAACAAATGGGTGGCTCGTTATAGAAGAACATAGCAGCTACCATTGTTGCATTAGTTCATTTCCGTGCACTGCTACCGACTGTCGCCCATTATACCAAAATCCGTAGAAATTTCCCGCGATTCAGTTAAAATATTTGAACTAATGGAAGAATGCTGTACAAATGTGTTACTGGAGGTACAGATAGAGCGATTTGAAGGTACAGACTATAAAAATTTGTGACACAGGCGGTATTTTAGAGTACAGGCAATACGAAGTTATGGCACAAGCAGTATTTTAAGAAACAGGCAATACGAAATTATAACAAAAGAGGTATTTTCGGGAACAGACAATACAAAGTTATGTCAAGCGGTACATGGATTCAAGAACAGTAACGCAGTACAAAGAAAAGATGACATGAATATTGCCGTGATGTATTATGAGGCAAGGATACTTCTACACTCTACAGGAATAAAGATCAGGAAAGAGCAAAACGGCAATGAACACATCGCCGAGTAATGGTCTACAGTAAATATAAGCTAACGATAACACCAGGGTTATCAATGAACAGTTACCGGTGTATATCACAAGAAAGCCGTCGGGGAGAGACAAATTTAAATTACTGTACCAAATCTACAAGTCTACGGCAATCCCGAACAAAATAAGGGTTTTTATCACAATGCGCTTGACGAAGACGTTTCTCTTAACAGCTCCTATTGACCAAGTATTTTCAGTCGCATCGAAATAATGAAAGTAGCTTTTTTAAAACACAAATTGAATAAAACAAATACTTAACATTAAGAGCAGCAAGGCTAAAGAGCACGCAGAGTGGTTTGAGAGAAATATATAGAAGCAGGAACTTTAAAGTAGGAGTAAAAACAATGACAGATTTCAAGATTAAAATGTGCGTGACAAACTTTTGGAACATGATTTTCAACTTCAATTGTTACACTGTTGCACATCCATACATTCAAACTGATACCCACTTACTTACAGCCCAAAAAAACATGGAGATATCCAACCTCGGTAAATAAACCGACAATAAGTGCTTCATTAGAAGCTCGTGGTGTTTGTAAAAGGTTGTCGCTGGTGCAGAGACCAGATCAGCATTCGTTGAGGGCCGAGATTCTGCAGCGCGCACCAGAGTAAATGCTGTACTGGAGGATATGTCGGCAGACACCCGATACGTAATCCTTATACTTCCCCTGTCAGCATATAAGGCGGACAAATAGTGGTCTTCAAATAACCACTGACATGTAGTTACACTCATGTGTAGTTACACTGATTCAATTATACTGAATATTCGCACGTACGCGTTCTCGTCCTACGAATGCCAATTCACGAAAACGGAGGAGTGTTAGTCGAAATTAATAGAAATCGTTCATAAATGTTTGAAAACATAAGATCAGATGTCACAAAGGATAAATGTACAACAACATAGTCTCTCAAGGTTAAAATCCCTGAACATCTTAACTGCACAATTAGATTCTTCGTTCAACTACTCGCGCTAGTTCTCGCTCGTTCATCGTTAATAAAATTCTGCAACACAACTCCAAGTCCCTAAAGCCTCAAAACACTTAAGTCATATCAGTCCAAACGCTCCCCGTAAAATCTCTGATACCAGGCAATCTACTCCACCCTAAAATCGTATCACAGTAATGAAAATCCCGCTTCTTTGCCAGGCAGACTTGGCCGTGAAGGCCCCATATTTACTGCACAGCCCACCACTGCTGCAATGCAAGGAGGCGGAAGGCAAGGAGCCCTAAATGCCAGCACTGCTAGAGCCCCCAACTATTGGGGATCACAGACTCCTAATTGCTAAAGAGAATTTTATCCTCTCCAGTCGACTGAAATAGAGATGCCTCATCACCCAGTACAGCCAGGGCGAGTCAATCACCAACAAAAATTCTTCCCTAATGATGGGACGTTTTATCTGGAAAGAATGGATTTGCCAGACTCGAGAGAACATTTCCAGCGCATAATAGGCTTAAAGATTTGAGTGAGCACTAGAAATTGATTCAGTACTTCTAAACGGGCACGCAAGAAAATTTATTGGCTAGGAGTAGTAAAGAATCAAACTCTAGTTCAGTATTCTAACACGAATAGAATAGAATAGAATAGAATAAGGCAATAGGAACGAGCCGTTTGGCCCATTCTTGGTTCAATACCGAAGTCCCATGCCGTCTAAAAGTAAATCCATCAGTCATGCACGTACACCTTAACCACGTAAGTCAATTTAGTCGTGTGCACACACATATACACTGTGTACACGTTAATAGTTCTAATAGCAAACCTACCATTAGCCAAGCAATGTCAGAAGAGAAAGATATTCTCATTTATATCCTAAAAACTTCTAGCATACATGAGAATAAGGTCATCATCATCCATAAAGTTGCCAACGGGATGCTTTACCAAATCAACAGAGTGAAAAACAGCCTTGCACATGGGTATGTTACTTTCTAAACTTCATACCTCAGATTTTTTTTATGGCTGACTGATGTGTCTCACAAGTCATCCTGTTTTTGCTCCGATACAAGTTTAGAAATACGCAGCAGCAAATTGACTTGAGAGCTGAAGGTTAATGGATAACATTCACAATACGCAGCAGCAAATTTACTTGAGAGCTGAAGGTTAATGGATAACATTCACAATACGCAGCAGCAAATTTACTTGAGAGCTGAAGGTTAATGGATAACATTCACAATACGCAGCAGCAAATTGACTTGAGAGCTGAAGGTTAATGGATAACATTCACAATACGCAGCACTGAATTCACTTCAGGGCCGGAAGTTAATGGATAACATTCACAAGAAAAATTTCGCGCAAGAGAAAGTAGGCGAGCTGTCAGAGAACATAATCAAGTATTTTTTCGCTGTTTTGTTCTATTGGCGTTCAAATGTTCAGGGAACACACGCCTCAGGCTGACTGGAACATCGCCAGGATTATACATGTAAAAGAATATTCGTTGAACCTCTGAATTGAAAATTACACTGGAAAGTATTTGGCTAAGTTTTAAAGAAGTTAAGCTCACAATGAACTGGTTTTTTCCATAAAGATAGGAAATTACTGAGACATCTGGAAAACAGACTGCTAACGTCAGTTATTGCATTTTCATTTACATATCAAGAAGCAAAAAATATGAGCATATCATAGCATAAAAAACGTGAAGCAGCATAGGGGAAAATTCAAAACGCAAGCAAAATCAATCCAACTTAACCATGGCCACTCAATCTCTGTTTTACGATAGAAATATGATTTTAATTGAAGGCGCTTTCCATGACGAATGGAACTTCCCACGCTAACAAAATATAAGTTTTTTTTACAAAACACAGACGAGTACTCGTTTTTCACGCAAGAATTATTTTCAGAAGAGGATGTGTAGAAAAGCTAGACAAGTGTAACTTGGAAAGAAAGGGCGGACGTTGCTGGACGGAACACCTGTTTTCCCAGGCCTCTGCCGTGCAAGTGTTTCTGCTCATTCTCTAATTCCCCAAAAAAATAATATACTCAAAAGAAACGAGCTCTGTGTGCCTGTGTACACTGTAACACACGCTGTGCTAAAAGAACGAGCTCTGTGTGCCTGTGTACACTGTAACACACACTGTGCTAAAAGAACGAGCTCTGTGTGCCTGTGTACAC
>VCRD01000088.1:434006-445950 GCA_006783055.1 Trinorchestia longiramus
CACTGTAACACACACACTGTGCTAAAAGAACGAGCTCTGTGTGCCTGTGTACACTGTAACACACACTGTGCTAAAAGAACGAGCTCTGTGTAACTGTGTACACTGTAACACGTACTGTACACACGCTACAAAGAGCCAATGACTTGCGCCTTTTATATGTAGAAATCTGAATGTAAAAGAGGCCGCAACAATGAGAAGGAAACAGTTCAGTCGACATATGCACGAAAGAACTGACAAAAAAAATATGAGAAATTAAAATTTTTTCTCGTACTTGTATTTCAAATACAACCATAATATATATTCTTCTATCCCCTCATACGTTAAAGATCCGTACGTCGGAACATACAGACGGTGCAGGTGTGGATGTACTGACAGCATAATGATCAAAAGCTTCTAACTCCAGAAATTTGGTAACTTTGCACAGAGGTAAGAGTGAAAAATGACTATTGAATTGAGAGGTCAAAAACTATCAAAGGTTACGCTGCAATTCCAGACCTTTCTTAAATATTAGAACAGTGAATAAAACGAGTTGAAAATCCAGAAATAAAGATTTCCACTTCCATGTAAATATTTTTTCGTACGAACGCTACTTTTGGCATTAATATGCATTCCTTGAAGTGAATTTATAATGTAAATGTTTACAAAAGCAATATGTTAAAACATTTTAAATATTTTCATACCCGGAAACAAGTTTCATTACACTCAATTTACTCGCACTTATTCGTTCCATAAGCCTTTCAACAGCTGCAAATGCATCTCAACAAGATGAAAAATGAAAGAGTTAAGTAGATGGATAAAACATAGATAAAAAATGTAGAGCAAGTCGGCTGTACGGAACGTCGGACTTCCTTACTAGAAAAACAAGGAAGCAGCAAGAGAAAATATAAATTCTACCTAATTTATAAACGTAGAACAGCCTCCAACTAATATTACTAATTCTGCTAAATAGCTGGAGGTATCACAGAGGAACGCCATTCCTTAAAATTCCCACACGAGGGCAACCACCAACAGAAAACCCTCTCCCATGACGCTCATTAAATCTGATACTCTCGCATACACTGCAGAATAATCTCCTGGGGCTATCCCACGCCAGTTAGTTAGCTTAAATTTCTTCCATTTTTTAATTCGCAGACGTCATGAGATTATCTCGTAAATCTTAGCAACTTTATTGACCCTCGCAAAAGAAAACGCGCACGTAAGATACAAGTGATTAACTTATTCTTTACGGACAATTCCTCCCGCCTCATAAATAATTAAACTCGTATCATGGATAATTCGAATTGAACGACAGCTTTTACATGGTATTTAAAGTAAGCTGTCCATGTGAATACTTTACTCATGAGGCGTATATTACGCACGTACAACTAAGACACAAAACCCATAAACAACACATGGATGCATGAATTATGCAGAACACACAAGCGACCTAACTATCATACACTCCTGAAACCCATAAATTTGACGCGAGGTCTTTACTTGAGCGCAAGGGAAATGTCTCGCATTCAATTGAGGGAAAGATCTTCAAAAATGCACAGGAAAATAAATTGGGTGTTCGAACAGAGCCTTCCAGACCAGTGTTTCTCAGACTGTCTGCTGTGGCATGCTGTGGCATACAAGCAGTTTATTTTCTTCTTATGAGCTACCAACCGGTAATATTTCTCAGTATTATTAATTTATACCGGACACAATACAGCTAGCTGCTGGCTCGCGGACCGGTACCGGTCCGTGGATCACACTTGAATACCACTTTCCTAGGCAAAACAAAATAGAGATATCGAATGTGTTTCGAATTGATAAAACGACTAGCGGGAATCATATGTCTCAGTGTCCAGAAGTGGGAGGGCGATGTCTGCTCAGTCGTAGGGAGAGAAACGATAGACCGAAATAGCTGCATGTGCCCGTCATTTTTATGGTATCAGTATTCAGTATCGGTATCGAGTATCGGTATCGAGTATCGGTATCGAGTATCGGTATCGAGTATCGGTATCTAGTCTCGGTATCTAGTATCGGTATCTAGTATCGGTATCTAGTATCGGTATCTAGTATCGGTATCGGTATAGATCATACTGGATTGGTTCTATAGAAATATTGTAAAAGTGACTCCTATTTAAAGTAGGAGCAGGAGATCGAAATGTCTACCTTATCTGAGACGGTACCAAACACAAGAGGTTTAGCCACCATTCAATTTTCATGTCCCACGTTGAACTAATATCACTAGTTGAAAATCAGCAATCGTTAATTAAATACAGCTGAATGACTAATATATAGCACCCCTACTATAAACGAATATTGGTGCTAACCTTATACAAGTAATACCTTGGATGAGTAAACCTTATACGAAGTTCACCTGCATAGTCACCTAATGTCGGCTATTTTCGTGGCACCAGCACACATAACTAACTTCAAACACCATAATGTAGAGTATTAGATTCAGTATCTATCCAATTAGTGTTCTCAGTGAATACCTAATTAAAACGGACTAAAATACATGGTTGCATCAATGCCTGCTTTCATGAAGCAGATCAAACGTTCATTGAATTATTAGAATTTTCACAACCTGAAATTTCAAACCGAAAAATCGATGTATGTTTCACGAAACTGAATACTCCATTTATTTAAAAAAATTATTTTCTTACATAAACCATTGTAGTCACTTTATCACAGTTGAACACATGGAAAGACGCGGACAACCGATCACAGAAGCGAAAAATAAAGGACACTTCTGACTAGCACTGCCACACTGAGGTAACTGAACTTGATCAAAATGCAGGTTATGCCCACGAAATAACGAGGGCGACCTTCCCTCGCGAAAACCAAGACCGGAATGTGGCTGAGCACATAGACATGGTGTCTCCAGTCCTTGTGAGGAGTATACGAGGGATGAAATAAAAAGGCACTAGAGACTAATGAAGGATACAACAGATGACATCGAGGGAATTAGAAACGATATCCAGGGAACGAATTGCAGACGACATCGAGGGAATTAGAAACGATATCCAGGGAACGAACTGCAGACGACATCGAGGGAACTATACAATGTCGAGGGAACTGGAAATGAAGTTTAAGAAACTTGTGATGAAATCGAGGAAACACGAGATGAAATCGAGGAAACACGAGATGAAATCGAGGAAACACGAGATGAAATCGAGGAAACACGAGATGAAATCGAGGAAACACGAGATGAAATCGAGGAAACATGAGATGAAATCGAGGAAACACGAGATGAAATCGAGAAAACATGAGATGAAATCGAGAAAACATGAGATGAAATCGAGGAAACATGAGATGAAATCGAGGAAACACGAGATGAAATCGAGGAAACACGAGATGAAATCAAGGAAACACGAGATGAAATCGAGGAAACAAAGTGCAGAAAATGACATCGAAGAAACAAGAGAGTAAACAAGGTCATGAACAGGACAAGCAGAAGACGATTGATCACCAGTCACGACACCGAGACACACTCACTTCCAGTCAAACACCACACCTCTGCTCTCTTTCTCTCTCCTTCTCTCTCTTTTCTTCTTTCGTTTTTCCATTTCCCTCTCTCTCTCTCTCTTTCCTTTTCGTTGTCTTTCTCTCTTTTGCCTTCCATCTCTCGTTCGCTCTGTATCAGAGAACACCTGAACAACTGAGGTCGAGTACAGGCGCTACAGTTGTGCTCGAAATCAAAGGAAGAAATTCGCCTCACTTCACGCACGACAATTGCAGGTGAAATGACGCACCTACAATGGCCCTCACACGAGCATTGTCTCAAGACGTATTCACTGCACCACAGGGATCTTACCATAATGTTAACACTTGCAATGTTGCCATCTGTAACATTAATTACATCGATATTGCACATGGCGATGACATGTTTCCCCTCACAAGAGCATAGCCGTGAAGAAGGAACTACCGATCTGTTTTCGTGCAGCTATAGTGGGTCATACCTCATCACAAGTCTATGAAGCTTTCACAAATTTTCAGGGAAAAGCTGAATTTTTTTCACAATACAAGGTTGATAATATTTCCCACTGACAAAAAAATTAATAATATCTGCTTTGAGAGACTGAATACAGTAACCATTAACTTTATAAGATGCAGAGGAGAGTTTTGGCAATGTGCCTGCACAATACAAATAAAGTTTGGACTGCCACTCGTATGTATGGGACAATACAGAAAAACGCAGAGTAACAACGCTATCAGTGGCACACATTTGTGTCCTGTATGTAGATCCTGCGACCGTCAAGTCAGGTCTTGATGATATTCTTTATTTGGTGAAGTAATTTGACACATACACAGCAAACAAAAACAGTGCCCGCTGTTCCATAGTTTCGGCACGAAGCCCATGTTTCAGTGTTAGAATCAAGATGCATGGAGGATTCTGATGGCAGTATCGATTTAGAACATCACAAAGCTAACTGTTGGAAAGCAGTTGGAAACAACATTAACACTTTTTCTGCGATTGTCTAGCCGGTGCAAATCTTTACTTTGTACACACAGTCACTAGAAAGCTTTGAAAAAATTACAGAATCTAACCTAAGTGACCCATCGGTGGGTCACTTCGCAGGAAATGTGTTAACTGCCCTCCATGTAACTCTAACCTACAAGCTACCGAAAGCAGACTGACGGTAGAAACTAGTGTAACTAGGCACACGCTTCTGATGGATTCCAGAGGTAAATGCAAAAATGCGGATTGCCACAACCAGGCAAATGGTACAAATCGCCCCAGTCAAGCAAATGGTACAAATCGCCACAATCAAGCAAATGGTACAAATCGCCACAATCAAGCAAATGGTACAAATCGCCACAATCAAGCAAATGGTACAAATCGCCACAATCAAGCAAATGGTACAAATCGCCACAATCAAGCAAATGGTACAAATCGCCACAATCAAGCCAAATGCCACAATCACAATCAAAATGCCACAATCGCCACAATCAGGCAAATTTCACCGAGCCACAATGAAGTGCACAGGCAGATGGTGGCACTTCTAGTTGCTAAGCAAAATTAAATTAGTTCCAGAACAACAACACGGCCCACACGAAACAACTCAAAGCAATCCATGCAACGATTATTCAAAGAATCCATGACCGTATCACTGGAAAAATTGCCATCGCATTGCAGCCTACATGAACTTTGGAAAAAGCAAATATAGACGCTAAGAGGTGCAAGTCCTTAGCTATTACCGCGTACACAATGGAGTGCGTTCTCTAGAGTACAAAGCAGCCAACTGTTAACTCTACAGCCGGATAAATCTAGTTCATGTAACAATTATTTCTGAGAGCAGTCGAGGTGAAAAGGTTTGTACACGTTTCTACACGTGCGATATTGTAGCTGGATTTGCATGGGGGCTGCATGCCTTAAGGTAACCTACATACAAGAATCCAAATTTGACTGTTTCTATTATACGTGCTGTTTTTTGAAACATGAAAGCACCTTCTAAATTGCATCCTGGCACACAGGTGGCGGTGAAAACTACGAGTGGCTGTGAAAACTAAGCGTGGCTGGGAAAAACATGCAAATTCGAATACAAATTGAATATTCAAGGAAAATTAGTTTAGTCTTGAAATTCCTTCATTAAATTAAAATCTTTCATTCTTCCTCTTTTTTAACTACAAATTTAGATGTAAAGAATTTTTTCCAGCCCTTTTAAAAGGAGAGTATTTGTCTACTACTCTCCGGTTCCATGACAATGACATGAAAGCACAAAATTTACATTCCTTCAGCATTTCTACATGAATTCTTTAACACGTTGACTCCGAAGTGGTACGTATGTGTACCACTTAGGTTAGGTTCTGTAATTTTTTCAGATCCTTCTAGTGACTATGCGTACAAAGTGAAGTTTTACACCAATCAGGCAATCGGAGTCAACGTGTTAATACTGAATGAACCGTGAAGTCTTTTTCACATGAAGCGGCAATACACACTGAACAATTAATCGAAAACACCTCGTGACCAGCCCACTGTCCTTATATACAAGATGCGGCAACATAATTTCCTTTTTTAAATACGCTTTGCTTTGAAAAAAGGAAGTCATGTTGCCCCACCTAGCAACACATGGTATCCTGTCTACAGCTTCCTTTAACAACGCCTACGAACCGAAAACTGGATTCGACCCAACGATGAATTCAGTCAAGGCATTCTCAAAATGAAGTATATTAGAAAAAAGTCTGTAAAAAATGAGGGGAATTTCTACAGGATGTCTAAAAAAATGTACTCACCCTTTAACCGTTGCTAACATGCTGTCTTCTTTGTGTTGCAGGTGTGAGGTTCGAACCTTTGCGAACATGATTCTTTAATCACATTTAATCATGTACGTAAAGGTTCGAACCTCACACCTGCAACACAAAGAAGACAGCATGTTAGCAACGGTTAAAGGGTGAGTACATTTTTTTGAGACACCCTGTATTTGACTTCGTTGGAAACAACTACGTCGTGGAAAGCCATTAAACTGAAACAGCTACGGAATTCATCTTACTACGCGCTGTCTATCACACACCGGCTGAAGTATCTATTCTTCTGTGAGCAGGACACGACAAGTAAGTATAACAATGAGACCTACAAGGCCTCTGGATGAGGAGGTCATTATGTCGTCCGTGAACTGAACATGCAACATTCCACCTCGTTCTACTGCAGGCGTCACAACAACGTCATCAAAGAACATCAATAAGCGACTGCTGAGTCATTCAACCCTGTAAGAATTGCAGCACACGTTCACTGAAATTTTCAACGTTACTTTGGATCCAACAACGTGTCTTGCGTCAAAAACTTGTCAAAAATAAACGTCAGCAACAGCAGCTGCAACAGCAACAGCAGCTGCAACAGCAACAGCAGTAGCAGCAGCAGCTGTAACAGCAGCTGCAACAGCAGCAGCAACAGCAGCAGCAACAGCAGCAGCAGCTGCAGCAGCAACAGCAGCAGCAGCTGCAGCAGTAACAGCAGCAGCAACAGCAGCAGCAGCAGCAGCAGCACTTGGTGGTTTAACCGCAAGACGCAAAACGTACACTTGTGTGTGGTACACATGCTCGTCCCAACACTTTTGTGCATCTCTAGTCACAAGTATTTCCATCAGTTAATTTCGAATATCAGTAATAGTGTACACCATCGGAACCGATCGCGCTCGGAAACGATTACCTCAAATCATCGTATCAAGCTGTGATTACTGAGCCTGATGCATAGACCTGGCAAATGTTTCTTCAAATCCGGCATATAAGATCATGCTCACGCAGCGATAATGAAAACTGACAATAATGATGAGAATTATAACTATAATGACTATGACAAAGACAATGATGACTAGATGCTGATCTAGCGTGGACACCCCAGTACCACGCATGAAACTGCGAATTACGCGTGAAACTGCGAATTACGCGTGAAACCGTGCACTACGCATGAAACAAAGGGTTAGAGCACACTGAAATCACTTGTGAATTTCCGACTCCGGCTCAACGGGACACTGAAGTGTCAAGTGTGAATTTTGACGCGTAGTTCCTTATGAAATTTTAGGAAAACGTACACAGTGGGGAAACGTACACAGAGAACTAGGATGACTTGGTTGAAGTTTACATAGAAGCCAAGGTACTGGCGCTTATTAAATTCATAAAAATCAACATTAGAATTGAAAATTATATACGAGAAGTAAAATTAGTTGAAGTTGAAACAGCTAGGAAACTGTCACGGGGCAAGAACTTTACTATTCCTGAGATTAAGAGACAATTTATTGACAATTTACTCCAGATCTATGAATCTTCAACTTTACGTCATGTTTGTTTGGGCATTAGTTTTCAATAGGTCTGGTAAACTGTTCCACGCTATCACTATTCAGAGAAAAACTAATATTTTTCAGCTTGAACGTTAGAACTTTTCCAAATCTTTCTCATAACTGGAAACTACTACACGAGCACAACAGTCTTCATTTTAGAGGAGAATGAACGTTTTCCAGATCCACAAAACTAAAGAGATGCGTATGCTGTCATACAGATTCCAATCCTTCTATCTGGACTCAAGTCCGTACAGTCTACGCACCCCAACAACGCACAAGGTACAAATAGAAACAATGAAAATTCATGTATAGAGTAAAAATACATAAGAATGCTCGAAGTTATGCGGAGAGTTGCGTTTCAATAGTCTTGCATAAAGCCAGAAACAAAAACATTCAAAAGAAAGACTACTGACGCTCAACTCCGTAACTGAAACCCAACTAAGTTAAGACTAATGCTCATTTCGTTGCCTCAGTTATGGTAGCATGCTAGAATAAACTTGGCCAAGAAGTTCAGTATTTCACGCACCAAACTACACTAAAATTCTAGACACAGCCAAGTAGCCAGTAAGAATACGCTTCATATTATGCATGAAAATGCCAGGTAAACAAATTAAGCTGTTAGTAATTATGCTCTATAGGACCCTAGCACTAATCCGAAAGTTTTTTGAAGTACCATAGTGCAAGGGCAACTATTAAAAGCGTTATAGAAATTATATAAACCAACTTCACTAATCACGACGAACCGCTGAGCAGTATTCATATTATATGTACATGAGGTAAAAGTACATAGCGTCAGATGAAACCCATTGAGCCGCATTCGGTTCGATCTTTTCTAGGTTACGCCGCTGCTAGTTTGTAAAATGCATAAACATCGAAACAAATTGAAGGAGGACAACATATCAAACAGCAGACAATGGCAGCCTGTCTGGATAATAAGTTCCATCACCGTAACACTTGTGTAACAAGAAAGTCGTCAGCCACAGATGGTTGGAGAGCGAACGCTGCATTGGCACACACAACACATCCTTACTTCTTTACTGCACAGCGCACACTAACTGTTTTCTATCAATGATACCGTCGGGCCGTCGGCTAGAAATACGGGGTTCCGTACCGGTGCTGCGGATGACACAATTAACTGCACTCAACCCGCATCAATTGGAGATTTGATATCATCAAGGCTCGGTTGTTGTCAGCAATAACAATGAGTGATCAAAAATGATGAATGTCGGTGAAAACTATCCGCTGAATCAACAGCAATAACACAGAACATTATAGCATGAACTGTAGGCCTGATCACTACATTATTATGATCAATCATGTATGATATGCGGAGGAGGAATCTTTAAAACTGTTCTACTTCTAATACAGTTGTTAATCATAAGCTTAAAACAATAAACACAGTGAAATATTTATATAACGACTAACAGATCGTTCAGTCGATTGGTTTAGCAATGTGGAGCAGAAAAATTTTACCACGGTAAAATGCTACATCTTTGAACACTGAATTCGTTTAACCCTGAAAACAAAAAAGCTACAACGAAATGCTAAAATAGTTTTTTCCAATGTTGTCAGAAGCAGTAATTCCAAAACGATGGCGTTGCTACTGTATCACAATTGAAGGGTGGAAAGCACTAGTGGACTACTTGCATTTTTTCCCACAGGAGAAAATGCAAGTTGTCCACTAGTGCTGTCCACCCTTCATATATGTAGTAAACTACTGGATCGTAATCGCCTCTGTCAGCGCTGTGTTAGCGACAGCACGGGAGTGGACTACTTGCATTTTTTCCCGTGGAAAATATATTATATTTACCATGAGAAAAAATGCATGTAGTCCACTAGTGCTTTCCACCCTTCAATTGTTAGATTGAAGCTAGCGAACGGAAAAAAGTCCCTGCAACTTTAGAAAAGGTGGTAACTACTCCCCCAAGCAAAAATAGAAAGCCTTATTGCGAAATAACACCATGGTTGAGGACTAAAGAATGTATGCACATGAACGACATTTCGTTTAGTGTGAAGCTGCTTTGGCACTCGGTTACATTTTGATGCTTGTTCAGTGTGAGGGAGAGAATAGGTTCATTAGGTATGAAACAATGAGGTGAGTAGATTGTGTAACCGAATGATTGCTAAATATAGCATTTGTATAGTTCTTTGTGTGAAGAAATGTGTCCTATTGCACAGTAGTGATTTGAGCTTAACTGATACTTGCAAAGAAAGATCATTTTGGATTTTTCCATAATCTTGCAACTGATACATGTCATGAGATGAAAAAATAATTATTTTTATTTTATTTCCAAAAATTGCAAAACCAGTATAATTTAGGTAGGAAAAATAAACTTGGTATCGTTTAAATTAGTCCTTGGCTCTACATTTTTTTGATAAAAAGACGTTCTTGAAATGTTTTTTTAGCAAAATAGGCCACATGAAAAGGTAAGATCAATTCATAAAGATGTAACAACAATTTGTTGACATTTTTTCCTCTGAAAAATGCAGGAGTCTAATTTTTTTTATGTGAAAGTCAGCTCTTTCTTCTTTTTATGAATTTCTTGAACGTGGATGACGTGGATGACGTGGATGACGTGATGACGTGGATGACGTAGATGACGTAGATGACGTGGATGACATGGATGACGTAGATGACGTAGATGACGTGGATGACGTGAAAGCTAGCCATTTCAAGGCAAAATTCTCACCTGATTGAATAGAAACGTTTTTTGGTACTTGCATATAAATATTTCCCGTCACGACATCCGCTCTGAGAGTTTCAAATGGAAAAATTGTTTTTCCGTTTTCCCTCTTTCCCACACGCAGGTGCACCAACACCTCGGGACCAATCTGGATCTTGTGAACAGGATTAATGATAACTCTTGGGTACCTGAAGAAGTCATTTTGTTATTTTCTATAATTGCAAAAAATCATATCATATTTTAATCCAAAATAAACGTAATATGATCAGAAATTTTGTTTACAAAAATTGTCACCAAAGAATCAACGAATTTTCAGCCACAAATCAGCTCTGCGGGAATAATAACTTGTGGCTGTGCCTTTGATGACAAGAAAATATTAATTTTTGAATCATATCTTTGATTATATTATGTTTAATTGAATTCAAGAACTCCCTGTTCTCATATACATAAAATTTATTAATGTCGGTGCTAATGAATTACATAAATACCAGATTGGGTCCCAAACTTTTGGTGTCACATGTAACATTATTCCTAGTTTCTTTTATTCAGAGCCACTCAAAAGTATTCAATGATCTTTTTTATCAACTTTAGTCAAATAACAATTTTTTAGTCAGGAAAATAGCATGATTTTGATCTGAAACTTCATTTCCATTCACGATGTATGCTCTGCTTTCGATGAACTAAACTTGTCATGTTTGCAAAAAAGTAAGACACTTCGTAAAAACAATTCTTATCCAGAATTTGATTGCTGGAATGGCATGGCTGATGTGAAAGTGAAGATGGAAGAGGAAGTGGGAAGGCTGGAGGCTAGGATTTTAATCCCTCACTTGGGATTGCAAGGGAGAGAGATGAACAGTCAGTCGTCGGGAGTAGAGTGTGACTACCTGCCAAACATTAGGGGCTGTTTATGACAAGCTGGGCTGGCTCTCTCGGTGACGCCCACACTTGGTTGGTTCTTTTGCATGGAATGACAGAGGGTGGCTCTTGAGGAATTATTTTAGACGAGCCTCACGGCGAAAAACTCTGGGAAGCCACCTTGTTGTATGTATGTTTTTCTAGAAGGATTTAAAGGCCGTAATAAAGGCCTCAGCCAAAGCTGATCCTCAAGTTACAGTTTAAGTTCAAGTTTATAGCCAGAATAAAAATTCATGAAGGATTTTGAGGATAAAATTGAAATTATGCCATTAATTTCGTACCACTTGGCTAGCAATAAAGGGTCTCGAGGATTTTTCCAACTTCGAAAAATCCGCGTTCCACGACTTGAGTAGCACTGGATTAGACAACAAATAATTACCACCTTCGTTTCGTTTTATCAGGCGGACCCGCCAGGGGCTCGGACGACAGACAAACAAACAACAAAACAAAAACGTATATTTCCAATAAAGTTGGTACATAAGAAATGTAACATCATTGGTTTTTAAAAATGCCTTATCATAAAATCCTTAAGTGGTAGGTATTCTATGCATAGTATCGTAGATGATAGAACAGCAGTACCTACGGGTATACAAAAAC
>VCRD01000088.1:447430-514257 GCA_006783055.1 Trinorchestia longiramus
CATGTTTTCTCCACGTGGGATGTGAAAGACATGTTTTGATCAAACCAGACGCCTAAATTTTTTACTTTTCCTACTGGTTCAATAATGTCATTTCCTAACGTTAAGGTTAAATTCGGGAGCTTTTTTATTGTGTTCTTGGAACCAAAAATGATGCACTGTGTCTTGTTCGCACCACATCGATGTGACGCTTCAGGGTTTTTGAAGTTTCAAGAGTCGTCAAATTATTAACAAAAGGAATTAGATATTTTAACATACATAAGACATAAAAGATACATTAAAGAAAATGAGCACATTAACTGTCTAAGAAAGATAGCCCGAAGGTAAATGTAGATAAAATTGACACTGAATGTGCAAAAATCGTGTAAGGAACACGAGTGCAAGTAGCCGCAAGTTAACTGGTTTAAGTGAATCGAGTGAGAAGTGAAGAGAAGAAAATAGGGGTGAGTTTTGTAACTAAGTTGAGATATATAAGGTAACCAATAAAGTTCTGTCCGTTTTTTGATTAGCCATTGAATGAAGTTGAAACGGAGTCCTGAATGCGGCCATTGAACAGGACAGTAGTCTAACGTGTGGTGAACTTGCAAGACAGTTCAACGTTTCCGATGAAACGGTTAGACTTCACCTGCACCAACTAGGTAAGACGCACACACTGAGGAAGTGAGTTCTGTACACGCTGTTGGAGGTCCACAAGAGACAACGAGTGGCAGCCTGCGTATCGCTGCGTTCTCGCCACCGTACCGCATCCTTATTCAATCGAGTGCCTACCAGTGATGAAAAGTGGGTTCTGTACGAAACTCCCAAGCGTTCCAGACATTGGTTGTCACCTCAGCATGCTGTCCCTCACACCGCAAGACCGCCTATGCACCCATGCAAGATTATGCTTTGTGTCTGGCGGACAGGTCGTCAAGTGGTTCATTATGAGCTGCTACCAACGGGCCAAACGGTCACTGGAGGCCTATACTCGCAGCAATTGGAACGTGTGCAACAGACACGGAGCCAGAAGGAGCCAGCATTGGTGAATCGGAGAGGTGTGCTTTTCCTCCATGACAACGTCAGGCCGCATGTCGCGCCAGTGGTCAGGGATACCACACAGCAACTTGGGTGGGAGACTTTGTGCCATCCACATTATTCACTTGACTGTGCGCCATCCGATTACCACCTCTTCCACTCCCTGGATAATCATTTTTGTGGGAAGTCCTTCACCAATGAAGCAGACTTGTGCCAAGCCCTCACGGACTTCTTTGCGTCCAAAACCCTTGAGTTTTACCGCAAGGGAATTGAACAGCTGGAGACACGTTGGCAAAAGGTGCTGGATGCCGATGGTGATTACTTCGAAGACTAAATATAAGTAACACATACTGTGAAGCGTTTTCTATTTTTCCTTTAAAAACGGACATAGCTTTTTTGGTTACCTTGGAGAAAGCAGTACAGAGCACGTTTAGATAGTATGTACAAAATAATTAACAAAATTTAAAGTTTATGTATTCTCACATTCAATAGAAATTTCGCCAAATTCTGTAAACTCATGCCGAAATTCAAAATAGCCTCTGTATATTTTCTATGAGACATACGAAAGAGAATGGGAAGTTCACTCTTTATCTCTGATGATAAGAAAAAGAAGGATCTGTTGTGTAGAAACAGTTTAATCAAAACGGATGTGTTCGATGAAGTACGTTACTCTGACACACGGAGATCTCAATGAATCCAACTAAAATTAAAACGTGCTTGTGGAGTGGTTTATTATCAGTACGCAGCATTTGGAATACTTTAAGACTTTCAGTAAAAGTAATCCAGATGTCGGTTTACTGAGCAGGAAAGTGATAATGGGAATCATGTTTTACTAATGCCATTTCCTGATAGCACTGTCGGAATTTCAAGAAATGATTGAAACAAGTGCTGAGAAAATAACGAGAACTTCACAGACATAATTAGTAATTACTCGATGAATAATCTTTTGATGTAAGATTCAAGTAAATAATAGAAATTGCAATTTTTTGATCAATTACAGTGCACAATAACTGATTGACGGATTTCATTTCTATGAATGAACTGCTACATGCGCAGGGCTGCTGAAACCATAATACACGCTTTTCTTAGAGCATCATAGCTAAGCGTTATGCAAATTTAAACGATTTGAATGAGGACAGTTTTTGCTTGTACTAGTCAAATGTGAAAGACGACGCAGTTGAGTTCCAGTTGCAGTGTACGGTGTCGCGAAAACTTCTAAAGATACTTGAATTATTTTTCTTGTATTCCTTCAAGTTAGAACATTCCTACTGGTCAAACAGGCTTCCATGAAGTATTTTTCCACAAGCGAAAAATGTAGTTCTAATTTCAGAACTTTTTTATAAAGTTCATCCTTGACCTATGAATTTTATTATACACAAACTTAAACTATATTTTAACTAGGTCACAGTTCCCCATTATATTGATTCATTTTAAATGATGAGCTAAATTGCCCGTAGCTACTACTTTCCTAAATTGTATTGTGAATCTGAACACAGTGATAAAACTTTGCAACCTAAGATCGATACGAATACATTTTTTCTCAGTGGTAAACGGAATTGATTTTCCCCGGAAAATCAAAAGTTCCCCGGAATCGATTAACTTGAAACTACTGTATACATCGCTACACAACTTTATTCATCTTCGTTAAGTTGTTCGTTAGTAAAATTGTATACTTTTAGCTCTTTTATTAAAGTTATTTATTGTTCTTTGTTATTTCAAGTTGAACATTGCCGGTAATTTGACACCACTTTAAAAAACTTCTATCATGCTACTTTAATTTCAGAAAGAGTTATATAACAGTATTTTATGCACAATAAAATTGGTACATGATGATGTAAATTAAATCATCCCATCATTAATTTTAGACATTCTTAAAAACTTACCTGCCTCCTCTTCTATGTCCGTATCGATGGGCCTGAAGCTGATCGCCACAGGCTCTTGTGTGTTTTTTCTTGTATTTTTCTTAAACATGATTTCTGTCTGCAATAACACTCATGAAAAATAAATATATGTCACCTCCAATGGTCACGGCACATCAACTATTTATTTAATCTGCACTCTAAGAGAAAATGAATGTGTTATTATTTCTGTATCTTAAAAAGCTCACATCTTTGATAGTACATGAACACAAAGCTGTTCACACGGTACCTGAGAGTCAAAGCTTCTCTCCACTTAATTATCTCTAAGAATGATTAAGTAAAACATTGTAAAGGTCTAGAATTAGAAAAAGCGTTATATGATGTGCATTAAAAAACACAAAAGACATTGAATATGCACTTGATTCACGCAACAAATTTAGTGTGAAATTTCAGCAAGCGCTAATTCAGCATGATGGTTTCAGCACGCGGAAACTCCGTATGAAGATTTCAGCATACGCAAATGTTAGACGGTGTCAAACACCAGAATTCAATCTCGTCCCAAAATATTATTCAGAAATCAATTTATAGCAATGAATTAAAAAAACATAAGCTCTGTGATAGTCTTCCACCAACCATCAAAAAATCGAGAAAAAAGTGAGAATCCACGATGGGTCAGCCTCACATCAAGCAAAAGCTAGCTGCAACAACAAACATGGCGTCTCCTAATCTCAATTTTCTCCTGAATTTACATCATGTTTAAAAATATCCACAGAATTAAACTAGAAAAGTCAGAATGAAATTCCTATTACAACAAATGATTTGTGTTCGTGCGTGCTTGGAGAACATGTGGGAGAGCGAGCGGAGGGTGGGAGTGGTTTATCAGTTAGATTATGTCATGTAAAGTAGGCCCAGCAATCTGTCTCCTTAGATTAAAACGCAGATAACATTAATCCCTCACTTCTTGAACTGAGAAAAGTATTCTAAAACGTCTCCGTTAAAAATCAATGATCTAAAAGTATATTTCATGTGAATTAATTCTGGTAGCTCAACGTTCGTGAAATCATTTTACTTCTATGTGATACTGTGAGCGAAAAACTTAATTTAGTTACGCATGAGCTTAAACATTCGAGTACAATAAATAATGGAGAGATACAATCTTGTCAGGAAGCTTAAGTCATTTGTTTTTCGTTTGCAATTAAATCAAGCGGCATTTAGTTATCTATGATCCCTGTGTGGTTTTGAACTCGCCAAACTGTACGTATTATACACATTGGTACAACGGTATGTCATGATGTATCAATGTGTACGTATATACATGTTGGTACATCATGACATGCCGTTGTATTAGTTCAAAAATGTCAGTAGGTTATAGATCTTGAACATTTAACGCGTCTGTATAATCTATGCTACGATATGCTCACATGTTCATTTTAAAATTGAAATTGTGATCAATCAAATGGGGGGCCGGCCTTAAAAGCCTAATATCCTAAACTGGATATACTTATTCAACTTTATATTTTTTGTTCATTATTATTTTTTGAGGGTACATAGCAAAAATTTACTGTTCTATTAATTTTGTAGGGGAAGAGGTGTAAGTGCAGAGAGTTGAAGTTCTCTTAGGAAGACCGCACGTAAACAAAAAAGAATCGGTATCTAAATGCATGATATTGTAATAATTATACAGTTTCTTGCATTTGTTGTAACTTATACAGCTTTTATAATTTCTGGAAATCTTTAGTCCGTTTTTGCTTGAAGTATTTTGCAATTTTTCAATTTAATTTCGTGGGAAATTACTACTTTGACGTAAAATCTAAGCCTTTTCACACCTTTTCCCCGGCCAAAAAATAAACTCTTAAATTTGATTCACGTCTTATATACGAAATTTTTTTCATTAAAAAATTACAATAATACTGAAGCTTCTACTCAATTATTGATGTATGATTCTTTGTTAAACGATAAAAAATCAATAAAATAGAAATTAGGTGTTTCACTTTGCGTTGGAATTTGGTGGTGACGTGCCTGTATTATATGAACTTGTGCGTGTTCGTATATTCGTGGTCGCCTACCCAAGGAATAAATAAACATAAAATTTTCATTATTGCTAGTTAATTTATGCTTCAAACAAATGCTTGGATTTCAATTTCACAGTCTATTCTCAAAAAACACATACGGACACCACCAATGAGCACAAAATATGTCCACCCATAAAGTCCTACTTCCTAAAAGTTTCCTTCAACGGATAGATGCATGGTGTACGTCAAAAACTTTGCATCGCAACTGGTAACGTTGGCAGTTTCTTGCTAGTCTATATAGTTTCAGATAGATGATAGTTCTTATCACATGTTGATAAGACAAAACTGGCTACACACGTCGTCTTGGACATATCTTTACACGGAGTGGCTCATAACTAACGTACTTTTTTGAAAATTAATGGAAAGAAAACTTTGGGAGGGAAATAATTTTAAACGATTGAAAAAAATAAAAGATATCTGAAATTGGTTAAAGTGGTGTATCTATGTTCTCTCATAACTCATAAAATTTGGCATCAATCACGTTGCGCTGCACCAAAGTGCATCCACCAAATAATAGAACTTTTTTACCAATGCAATGAATCAGTTCATAGAAGTAATGGCTATTGAATGCAGAAAACCAGGCTCCATAGAAAAGAATCGATGTACATTCTGAAGGAAATTTTTCAGCGCAGGTTAATTTTGAGTGGTGGTGACATTTCTTGGATGCCCAGATCTAAAAGTTTAAAGTTTTTGACTTCTTCCTCTGGGAATATTTGAAGGGAAAAGTTTGTGTTACGATGCTCGGAACTTTCGAAAAATTAAAAGAAAACATCGTGCAGGAAAATAGCCAACATAACTCTAGAGATGCTGCGTAAAATAATGAACAACATCATTATAAAAGAATGTATATGTTTCAGGGGCTCAGCTAAATGGTATAATATTTCAAAATTGTACTATGAGTTAAACTTTAGTTTATTTTCTATAATTTTCAATTATCCAAGTGTTCTTACTTATTGTATTTTCCTTGTCATATATGTTTTACGAGCACAAAGGGACTCCTTGTCCACCGTATGTTCATAATTTTTGAAACTTATATGGGAAAATTATGTTTCATGATCATAGTGTCAGTGCAAACTACTTAAGGTTGACAACAGCAAAAACTTTAGTTCTCGAAAAAATTATATGATTCATTCAATATTTTCTTTGCATCACACATACACACAATAATAATAAAATGTGTATACTATAATTTTAAGAAAAAAACTGACATTATTACTGATTCATACTGATGTGGGAAATTTTTCAATAAAGAGGTAAAAAAAGTTCAAATGCAATTCCAACATGTCGTGTGTGCCGTAAAAGGAACTCGCATTTCAAATACACCGTATCATCTTTTTTGATTTACTTAATATAGTACCTTGTTTATTTATCAGTACTCAACTATTCACGTGTCAGAATACATTTCGTAGATCATTCCTTGATATTGACGTAGACTCGTGAAACGAATTTACCGTAATGCAATGCATAACACATGCAAATTTTCAGTCAAGCTGTCAACATTAAAGTACAGGGTATCAACATTTCAGCAGTTTCAAGGTATTAATCATACCAGAAGTAGGTGATAATATAGATATAACGTTATCTTTCGCTAATGAGATAAAAGCTTGGATGCACATAAAATGACGGATACCTCTTTATCAACTCAGTCAATACATGAAACGTGTTTGACAATTCTTGACACATGACAATCAGGGCAAGTCAAGTTCTCGCGGGGCCGGAAAATGATGCCGGTATAACCCTCGTCCAAGGACTACTATAAACCTTATATAGTTATAGTAGTCCTTGCCTTCGTCTCAAACCATCACACTCCTCTGTCCGCAATAAAAGCTAGTTAACGTGTCCCTTTATGAAATTATTAGTTATGATTGTTAAAAAATGTTATTGAAATTGTTTTCACAAAAGGTTCATAAGAAGTAGATGTCCACGGACTAAATTGATCTCAGAGCGTCTTGAGTGTCGCTAATTTGCAGACAAAACTGGTGAATTGTTGACAGGTAACGTGAATAATTCCTAGGGGATTTGGTTCATACTTTTTAATGCTTGACTTCACAAACTTTACCGTCAAGTGAAGGGATTCTGACTCATCACTGCTCACAATAGATCTAGTGCTGTGGGTCAGAGGGTTAGATCCGGAAAAAACGGAGTATCATATCAGATTTGGAGAAAATGAACTTACGTGAGCGAATTCAAGATTTTCATCTCAAGGATAGTTTATATTGAGGAAGACCAAAGTTAACCCTTTCGGTACTGACGGCATCTCTGGTAGCCGCAGTCATTTTTCGCTTATTAAGATGCAGAGCAACACGTGTGTCTGTGCAAACGCTGGTAGGGCAGTGCAAGCTACAGTTTGATCAGGACAATGCAGTGACCGTAAAACATCACAAAGCATCTTTTTTTAAATTTGATGTTAAATATGTTGAAAAAGGTTCTGATATTTGCATCATGGTACCGAAAGGGTTGATTGATAAAGAAGCCCTCAAAGATCCATAAGATTTAAACCTGCAGATAAAAACTTATGAAATCACCGTTTGCATTTTCGACATTCGAAACATTGTCCCCACACGCGGACTACATGTTTCTTGGAACATGTACGGCTGATGTGTCTTTCTAGTATTTAAAGAGCTTAAAATGCCCTGGATGTTCTTCATCAACATCCATTTCTTGAGGGTTGAAACAATAAAATTTATCTAAATTTAGTAATTAATGTCTGAAAAAATTAAAAATACGTTAGTACTCAAACACATTACTCACACATCACACATTGGACATAACACATCACATAACACATTGGACATTACTCAAACTAACAACCAAGAGTTTTTTAGGAGGGCCAAAAAACAGCAAGAAAACGACATTACTTTTTTTCGAGAATAACATTTTTCCCATTTCTGTGTGTCGTGTGAAGCATCTCCCAATCTCTGTCATCATCAGCAACTTCGCTGAAAATAAAAATAAAATGCTCCAGTAATTATTTGACCTTGTATCTGTTTAAGTATGGTTTATATTGTTATTCTCGTAAGACAAGCGCCTACTACAAGGAACAGGAAGTGAAGTGGACCATCTTAAAGCAGGACGTTTGGTCGGGTTGGCTGTCAGGCACAAGCCTGTCTGGATCCTGGATCTCTTCCAGAACTGGTAGTGAGTACAGCATCTATGCTTTATACTTCCCCTCCGTGATCTTGTGTACGTCACGTGAATGTATGATAATCCATGAGCTTGTGTTTCAATCATGAATTGTATTTGGGTTGTGACTGATGTGAGTTTGCTGTAGAAATACATAAGTATCGTGTCTGTCTCCTGCGAGTAAATGCATTTACAAAACCACATTTTCGCATGAATATTTATGATGCATGTTTCAGGGCTCAAATGGAGATTGATGAATCATATAATTTTGCGTACTATATAGTCCCCACAAGCGAGTGTAGACCTTCTGAAGTTACTAAAAATGCTTCAAAATTCAACTGTCTTTTCTAGCAGCGATAGAAATGGCTGAAACCACCTGCTGCTCCCCGGCAAGTGGAAGGCAGCCAGTCAGCCGTCCAGCCATCTAGCCGTCCAGCCAGCCAGTTGGCTGAACTTAATCAATAGAAGCGGCGACGGTCGCAGCTTACTCTACAGCCCTCAAACCTATCTCGTCTGGTTAATGCGGACTAATTTCCTGCATAACAAATAACATATTTTTAATTACTTTAATATCATTAACCCATTTACGCCGAGAATAGGAAATGTATTCAGATTTGTTATAACTTTCAATAAAGGGTAAAATGGATGTAAAAGAAACAAAAATGACATCCATTTAGTTGTATAAAATATAATTTTTGAAATATGAGGCGTGATCATATGGACACGCTCGGCACGAGAGGGTACAAAAACTGTGAGGGTACAAAAACAACTGTGTTCATATGAACACGCTCGGCGTAAATGGGTTAAATACTAATTTCTTTTCCCACTCCAAAAATCCATAATTAAAAATCACGCTTCATTTCTTGGTTGTACGCGCTGGTTATTTTTTTTGATAAGCAAAAATTTAATCACCCCTGATCGAAAAGGAATTTTTCAATATGCAAGTTTGTACTCTACCAAGGCTTCTTCAAACTTGCCATCGTTTGGGACTTGGGAATCTGTGAGAAGGAACATGTTTTTTTCCAGGTGCTTTAATTATCAAGCTTTTCGTTATCGTAAAGTCACACGAAACTAAAAAAATATAGTATGAAGAATTACGATCATCGTAAGCGTGATAAATAAGTTATTATAAAAGAGAATCAATTACATGTACGAGTGCAATTTTTCAGCAATTTTGCACACATCAATACGACTGAACACCAACGTAGACAAAGAAAGTTTCTCTTAAATAGTGCAATTTCTAATAACAAGCAACAAACTTCAAATACCATACAAATTCAGATGGGGATTAATACATACAAATTTCTGTAAGGTTTTTACAAATTTTCGAAGAAATCTCAGACAAAAGACGTGAATTCGACGGAAAAGCATGAGTCGGTCGAGAATTTTGAGGCAATGAGATTGAGTTCCATGAAATGCATTGCCTCGCTTTCACATTGTCATTGCTTTTTTCAATTGAAATTTTCATTGTCATTTTCATTGTTATTGCATGTTGTTACTTGGCGTTCACTCGTGCAAACTGAATTTGTACTCCAAGACTGAATTAAAAAGGGCGAATTTTTGTGATCATAGCTAAAAATTATTGCTGTACTATAAATGAAAGGGAATAGAGTGAAGAAATTACACAAGCACGAATATACGAAGCACTGACATAATAAAACAAGAAGCAAAGCTAATTTACGTGCAATAACAAGGAAATGCCTTCGATAACGCGCTGTATCTGCGGCCATACTGCGCTGTGGAACCTGTCCGTGACAGCCGTAACAGATCTCTCTGGAGACGTAATTACTGATTTGCTGTGGCTCATAGCGGTGGGTAATGAAGGGCTCATGCGGTGGGTAATGACGGGCTCATAGCGGTGGGTAATGACGGGCTCACGCGGTGGGTAATGACGGGCTCATAGCGGTGGGTAATGACGAACTCATGCAGAGGGTAATGATGGGTTCGTGCAGTGGGTAATGCTTTGCTCACGCGGTGGGTAATGACGGGCTCATAGCGGTGGGTAATGACGGGCTCATGCAATGGGTAATGACGGGTTTATGGCGGTGGGTAATGACGAACTCATGCAGAGGGTAATGATGGGTTCGTGCAGTGGGTAATGATGGGGGTCATGCGATGGGTAATGATGAATGAGGGAGCTATCACATCACACCCGATACCTGTTTTTCCTACTGATTCTATGACTTCTCAGACCGTATATAAAAATGTATACAGCGTGCATCTAGCGGTACTATAGTACTCGTTTTATTATTGTATTCTGTTCTAAACCTTGTTTAATATTTATTTTCTAATTATTGTGTGGAGCTGTAAACCTGACGTCATATTGAAAACATGAAATTAAATGTTATAGGGAGTCAGTAAACGCGAATGAAGGTTTTTTTGCTTGAGTTATATTTTCAAAGGCGCAATTCAATTGATTTCCTCGTAATTCAGCTTTATTGTAGTCAGAAATTTATGAGCAGCGTTATGAGTAATTTATGACTAATGTTAGGAGTAATTCCTGAGCAATGAGTGGTTTATGAGCAATTAATGAGTAGTGAAATAATGTTATGCGTGTTTTATGAACGGAAGCAACATGTATGCAACGGTCTACATACTCAATTCACTACTTCTTATTGAATTACGAGTATTGAACAAAAGTGCGTTTAACATCAGGGATAGTTTTCGTGTTTATGGACAGTGTGTTTGCACGTGCATTTGTTCAGTCAAACCACAGACGTCAATTAGAAATAGTGTTCTAATAAATAAAATTATTGAAGTCACGTGCTTGATTATTGTGATTTTCATAACTTCATTATACTCAATAGACAATGTTAAACGATTTATATATATATATATATATATATATATATATATATATATATATATATATATATATATATATATATATATATATATATATATTCCAGTCATAATAATCACAACGCAGAGATTTATTGTTTCACATTGCTAAAGGAAACGTAAAAAAGTTTTCGTTCAACGCCATGGTAGTGATAATAAGAAAGTTTGAGCATCAAACCAGCCCAGCAGTACTAACACAGCAACATTACCTAGGCAGCATGAAGTTTCAATATGAAAAACGTACACTAAAAGAATTCACTTCTCAAATTAACTCGTTGTTGAAGAGTAAAATTATATGTACTACTACATCACACTTACCTTCGTATCAAGGCGGAAGTACAAAAGTTTGAGCTCTACTATCATCGAAACATTCTTGGGAAAAACGTTGCGTCGTATTTTCACAAAAGAATAATATTGGCAATTGACGATAGCATTTGTTAACTCTGCCTCATGTCTACAAGTTGAAGTATTCGCTGTTCCTTCTTGAAGAAAGCATGCATAAGGCCATAGTAGCGGTAATCTAAATCTTATAGAGCAATGCGAATTTCATACATAGTATGTTTCATTTTAAAAAGCGATACATCAGAAATATTTGAGGGCATTTATTGTGAAATTCATCCATCTCTGCTACAAGGCTTTCGAAACCATTGACGAACAAATCCACAGTGTACAGTAAGCATTTTCGTACGACGTTGATAACCGCTAGATTCAACTACAAGCCAAAGTTGAAAGTATATAAATTGTGCATACATATATGTGCACGTTTATTATATACGTGTGACAAGAATAGACTTGAATATTACGAGGTGTGGCATCGGCACGAGCTACAGGACTTGGACTCGGCTATTCCTGGACTTCAACGCATTCATGTCACGCGAAACTAGAGGATCTGAAGAGACTAACTTGCCGGCAGCATGCAGTGGGCTTTGTGTTTTATTAGATTTCTTGTTCGACGCACTTGGCAGTCTAATTTTAGCTCTTGAACTTTATAATCAAAAGTAAGTGGTCGTGTTCTTGAGACGATAAAGATAAAAATACGTAAATTTACTTCAAATTCGGTGCCGCTATACTTCCTAGACTGTGCAATTAAAAAACTCAAAAGCAAAGTTCCATATGCAGTTATACGTTTGTGGGTTGGAAAAACTACAACGAACGATTCCTGTAAACGTAGTTTTTTCTAGATCTTTAGGTTGATGAAACGAAGAATTCATTAGTTTCTTCGAGGCGAACAAAGAAAGTTGGTTCAGTAGATGTGAATTCCAACATTGTTATTAGGAGCGCAAAGATTTGAAACCGTGATGAAGACGGACAGAAAAATTTCTTCAGGTCATCCACTGGAAAATTTTGTGACGTCGTAAATGAGCTTTACGGATGAATTATCGAACCTATTTTACCATTTGTAACATATAATACCGTCAGGATTTTCCCTTAAAATATTATAGGTTCTTGCTACCGTAAAATTGGAATCGTAAATTTTGAAATAGAATGGCCTGCCTTGCGGTTCAGAAGTCTTTCAACCGTACAAATAGCATTGTGTTCTTTCAAATACAATAGCTTTGACGGCAAAGGACTTTGCAGCAAAAAAGCATCTTTTGCCATCATCAGTTTTAGTTTCATCGATGTAATATACTACTAAAAAATGAGCATATATTGAAAAAATACTTTCAGCGTTGGTAATTCCAGAAACACATCAAACTATACGTATACATACTATATACATTGAAAAACTAGTTGACTAAGTAGTGCACTTTTTTAATGTTTATATATTTGTGCTTAATTCAACACTAAATTTTACTATTTTTCCATTTTTTCAAGTCCACAAGCATACATCTGGAAAGCACAAGGAAACTTGAGAGCCTTGGCAGTTCAGCTGGAAGATATGAACTAAACTGCCATCTACACACCACCGGGCTGTGATCACACCAGTAGGTTACTGAGCAACTCTCTTTCACGCTGGATGCTCAGTCAACCCACATGTGGTGTTTCTAGTCAAGTTATTCTATTCTGGTGTTGCCCACTTACCTTCATTAAATCAAGCCTGATAGGAGCCCTGCGAAGAAGACGCTGTGCCCAGAAGAAATAAAGTGCAACACTGACGAATGGTAAAGAGCTATTTGGTACTGTGCATTTATAACAGGCTTGTTTACTCGTAATTTTTAACTTATTCCATAGGTTGCAACCGTGAACAAAAACCGTCACCATTAGATATATCACACATGTACGGCACCAGGCCGTGTCCGAGTCGCTGGAGTGAGCAGCAAGCATCTTAACCCTCTACCGCCGTATAGCACTCACGGGGAACATCAGAAAAAATGCTAATTATGTTAAAATTATATTATATGTGAGCAATATGAGGTTGCTACTAGGTTTAAACGCTTCGGCATGTTACAGCGTCGTTATTTTGGCTGCCTGGCTCTCAGCGTGCTTCATTGCATCAGTGTACAGACGGTCTTTGTGAGCTTACACGTAGAAACTAGAAAAATAAATTCGTCGCTAAAGGGTTAAAGATCAAATTCCAGCATGAGCCACAGACCTGGAGCAAGCGGCATCTACCTACACTAATCACGTGTGTTTTCTTTTATATTGTACTGCATTTGAAATTTATTTCCTGATACTGCATCTCCATTCTGCCGTACTGCACTTCAACAGTATGATCGAAAATCATCATTATTATGTTGTGATTGTAGATTAAACGCTATTTACTCTCATAATGATGCATTATGCGGACATCGATGAGTTCATTAAAAACATATTTGGAGCAAACAGGAAATTTTGCTAAATTGAGCTTTTCTAAATTATCATATATTAAATTGATAGCAAAAGAGAAAATAACTCGATCAAAAGCTTCAATTTGAATCTACTTTTTACCTACGATCAAAGTTAATTGTAAAGTACGAACAATAAATTTTGACGATACAGTTTATGATAGCGAGTATTTAACGTATAAATGGATCGTAAACAAATCCTTTCTTCTGTCCTAAAGTTAAGTATTCATTATGGATGTGACAAATAGAATCCTGTTAAAAAAATCAAGACTGATATTCCTTGGTTATAAGTAATGAAGTCTGAACTGCGTTCTCGTTAAGTTCTAGCTGAGCAACACATACAGTACAATGCCTGTGCCTGCCGCAGTATATTCTTTATAAAATTTTCTGTCCTGCGCTCATAAAATAGAAATTTCCACACAATTGTTAGATCCTCACAGGGCTTCTGTACCAATTACCATCAGCAACATCAAATTTGACATGGAATGTTGTGGTCATTACTCACCTGGCATGGGGTCATCATCATCATCTGTAGCCATGGACTCGTCATCCGAGCGCTGTTGAGGAGCTTGTACATCGATCCGTTCTTCTGCAAGTCGTCCAAAATACTCAGCTGCATAACTGGTAAGATCCGAGGGCTGTTCGACGAGCACAGACACCGTGAATTCTATGAGAAGCTCCTGCAGCCCTGCCGGCACGACGTAACCCGCTGACGAAGGCCCTCTTGAACCACCATGGCCCGCCATGTCGGCCCCCGCTGCCCAGACAATCTTGCAGGTCTATAAAGGGTCCTCTGGGACCCTTAAACTTCCTGCTACACACAAAAATGGACGACCCTACAAATTCAACTTTGCTGCTCCCCCTGTTGCAGGAGTGCTTTCCGATTTTCTATACCTAAATGCATTCATTGAAAGACACTGACGATATCGCGCGGGTAGTCACAAGCACCAGCGTCGTTTTATCACTTTCCCTCTCCTTCGGAAATCATCAAACTCACTTTTCACTACGAAGCGATCTCATATTTTGCCGAATTTTCACGATCGCGCAACGTCTGCCACCATTTGCACCGCCTTCATCTCCATACCTGGTCGCCACAGGCTCCGACTCTCCGGATATTCTAGTGCGCAGGACACTCTGATCAATACTTGGCTTGCTTAGGCGAACTGACGTACTAACTGCCTGCTGCACTTCATGCTCACCAAACTCCTCTCTTTGCCGGTTCATTCTTCAGTTTGTTCATAGATCATGTTCTTTTTTCCGAATGAATTATGAAGACTTTCTGGGGAACTTAGATGCTGATCAACTTTCAGAACAGGTACTGAAATAATTCTCACTTCTAGCCGACTCATGCTGGGTTTTACTACTTCATTGAAAGGGATATTTTTCTCTGAACTTTATCTGTGTGTTCATAATATGATAGCTGCACTGTACACTAGAACTCAAAAACTAACGTAAAACAAATTATCACTTTTTAGAGTTTATTCGGTTTTTACCTTCGACCTGCTGGTTGAAAACAAGAGGAGATCCTGTTTGAGTAAACTTTTGAACAGTACCCTGTATAATCTTAAAGCACTCATCAACACGTCGAGGTAAAAACAAAAAAATAAAGCGCGCCTAAATCCACATCACGTAACCTTGTTTTTGAATGCATTCGCTACAGCCTGTGATCATAGAGACTCAATATAAGTTAAACAAGCTTGAATATCTTGCATGACACCACCTGTCTATATTACCTCTCTCTTCTTCGCTCCCCCCTGCCCTTATCTCTCTAGAGCACCTGCGTTCCGCTTGCATGCTCCGCCATATTGATCTAGCAGGTGTTGTGTAGTCGTATTTCGAAACATTTTCCAAGAGAATCTAGGTAGCTATACTGATTTAACTGTGCCATGCAACGAATTCAATACTGCTTCATGAAATTGCAGTGATACTTTATTGATGTAGCGAATTGTGTTCAGTATCAAATCATCTGAATTATGTATAGATAGCCACTAATGGTATAGCAATAACGTAGGTCATCCAGTGCCAGAGCACTTGGTGAGTTATAATTGTGAGTAGTTGGTACCTGGATGGCAATTATTTATGATCTGTTTTCAGGGTTATGAATATGTTGCTCCTATGCATGTCATCTAGTATTCGTTTGACGGCATGCATGAATTTCTGTCAATAAAATCCAGTTTTTATCACGGCCACCACTGCCATAGATATGAGGTCATTGCCATGGTTGTAGATTCAACACTCGTCACATTACATTCAACACTCGTCACATTACATTCAACACTCGTCACATTACATTCAACACTCGTCACATTACATTCAACACTCGTCACATTACATTCAACACTCGTCACATTAAAATAGAATAGAATAGAATGAGGCTATAGGAACGAACCTTCTGGCCCATTCTTGGGTCGGATAATTACTTCGATAATTATTCGGTTGTTTTACCCAAGTCCCATGCCGTATTTCTAGCCGCGTCAACCATGTCGGCAGCGGGATTCGAACCCGGGTCTTCCCGCTCGCAAGCAGATTCGCTCACCAGTCGACCAAGCTGGTGATAAACACATTATAAACTACACTCGTCATTATAAACTACACATTACATTTAACACTCGTCACATTACATTTAAGTTCTAGTCACATTACAACACTCGTCACATTACATTTAACACTCGTCACATTACATTCAACACTCGTCACATTACATTCAACACTCGTCACATTACATTCAACACTCGTCACATTACATTCAACACTCGTCACATTACATTCAACACTCGTCACATTACATTCAACACTCGTCACATTACATTCAACACTCGTCACGTTGCATTCAACACTCATCACATCACTATTAAATTGCTTTTCTTCCCTGACAGTTTAAATGTGAGACAAAAATTAATTAATAATTATTATAAGTCAAATTTGTTAAGAAGTGATGTGAAAGTAGTTAGCTATACAGGCACTGTTAAGAGAGCTTTACTTTCGAGATTCTCGTACACAGTAATCCTGTACGAGTGAACTAACCATGTGGCTTAACAAATCAATGATCAGCATCAGAATTTAATTTCAACATATGTCATTGATTACGAATAATGAATAAAATATTCATGAAGAATAGTATGAATCTTCAGTGCCCTTAATTTCAAATTTTGAGAGGAAATGATTTCCAGTGAACCTTCATCGAAAACGACCTGGTGAAAATTCTAAATCTGTTATTATAATGAATGAATTCTATCACTATTTGCTATACGCTAATTTAGAAATAGAATTTGAACCTCGCCATTGAGCTACTTTTCGGACTTACTTCTGTCACAGTCATCATGAACAATAATTTATTAAAAATAACACCATTAGTCCGTACGATAAAATCCCCTAATCATGAGGTCGTATTGGCGATGATCATGTTCTTTTCAAGCTCAAAAGTAGATTCGCTTAGTTTTACTCATCGAAGTAAAATTATCTTAATATTGAAAATAAAGGTAAGCTGACTTCTCATTTAGTATATTTGCAACACTTTGCTGGTCAGTTAAAATAAGCTATGAGTAAAAAAAGTCTGTACTTAACTTGGATCTTCGTTTTCAGCTTTTGCAGCTTAAAGTTAGAATTCTGCTTCATGAAATTTGCTTAAATTTCTTAGTTCTTTGACTTTTACATAAATTTTTTATATCGCACATGACAAACAACAATTATTGTTCCTTGTGTATGGTGTCCATATTTAAATATAAATACTGTGTTTGATAGAATCATCCAAAAATGAGTCAAGTTTTAGATTCTGCAAATTACGCTCTTCTATTCTTCGGTTATCATGCCTACAAACATTGATAGATTTAAATGCCTTTATCTAACACATTTTTACATTCTTTCTAGACATATATCATTGCACTCAATGGCAGAACATTGGTATTATTTACCCTTGTTTTACGAATGCTTTACCATTCATCCGTCGTGGTGCCTTTACTTGAGACTCAAGCTCCTGCCGTGTATTGAAGGTCGGCCGCTATGCTGTCTAGGTGGACTTTGCCGGTGCCTTACTTAGGCGTGTTCTATCAACCGTCCTTGTCTCTTTTACAATATTGAAAATGAATTGAAAATAAAACTATTTTTTCGTAATCAGAATAACTGTTCAGAAATATTTGTACGCAAAATGAACTTGAACAATTTTCATTTCCACATTTATTCCTTTGTACTATCGAACTAAATGTCCCTAACAATAATCTTTTACAAGTTTTAATTAATATGTTAGCGGTGGATCACGTCTAAGTACACTTGAATAATTGTTTTTCATAAAATTGTTCTTGATAAAGCATCTTATGTTTTGAATAGTCACTGCTGTGAAATCATTCTCTTTAACTCCGAGCCAGAATTTGGGCAACTGAGGTTTCGTCGGCTTCAAATAACTGATAACACTATTTGACTTCTATTTTACGCACATAAGAGAAGAAGAAACTAATAGAATGTTATTGTAATATATAATAATGAACTAGCGTCTGGAAAAAGCTCTATTGTGACAATTATTTATATATATATATATAAGAATCTCTGACAACTATTGTGATTCCGGCTATGAGTTATATGTGCATAAAAAAGGTACATGTATCAAATTTTGAAATATTGGAAAGTCCAAGCTACTTTAAGATTCTTTTAAAGAAATTGGTTGACACTCGATAAATATTCATAACCCTAGGGAATATCTATTTACTATTCATAAAAACTAAGCAGCTATTGAATATCATACTGTGATGAACTGTACTATATTATCCTAGACTACTATCTCATATAAAAAATGAGTGAGTATAGTTCTCTTTAAGCTATAGGTATATGCAATTACCTGGAATAACCTCGCACTTTTTAAAATCACAATAAAATATTTTTAAGCCTCTCTAGTGTCATACACGTATATAAGAAAATTATATTTCTCTACTAGAAGAACAACGAATATGGTTTATAAATCTAGGGGGAAGAAAAGTTATCCATGTTCCCTCTGCATAGCTCGAATTTATATAGAATGAGATCCACTTATGAGAAATATTAGGGTTTAAGACTACAAAGGCTAAATAATCGATGTGATTTTGTTAATATCTAATAATTTTGAAAAACAATGAAATTCTGATCTAACATATTATCACTTCATATGGGTGCTTTCATTTTAAATTTGAATGGTTATGCCAACTCAAGGTTGTATACACTTGAACCAAGAACATTAGCCTCGTGTGCACACTATTAACGATAATATGGTGAAAAATGCTTTTTTCTGGTAGCCACACACTATAAAACAAATTTTTAACATTTATTAAATCGCTTTAAAGACTATTTTTCAGTAAAAAAATTGAGATATAAAATATTTGTTGAAATACATTGCTGGTACCAAATTCGCCGCTAGAACTTCAAACATTTATAACCTTGGCTCATTTATCGCATGTGCTTACTTCGCATGTATTTCGGTGACTGTTGCCGCCCATTTAATTTTATAGAGCTAAATCTAATTCTATAATAACCGGTAAGTTGCAGTTGCTTCAAAAGATATTTTTGTATTTATTCTTTTACATTTGATAGGCTTGCTTTTTAAACGTTGGTAGTTTAAGAGAATTGAATGGTTTTGAGTAGTAATGTCAGTCACGTGGTCACTCTGCCGACATTCTAGTTGATCGTGAGTCGCCATTGAAGCAACATGGTTTGGTAAGCGTGGTTCAATGTGTTCTTTTCATATTCTTTTATGCAAGTTTCTATTTATCTACTATGGACAATTACTAAAATGACCGAGAAATTCATTCAGATTCTGGCGTTCTTTGATTAATTGTGAAGTGGAGCCCAAACCTCCACCCTTGAGACGACCACATGATGGCCTTAGTATTTATGTGGTCATGGCTTTGACATGTTTATGCTGGTCTTTTATTTTAAAATATTTGTGGATGAAAGTTAAGTTGTTTCTGAGCATGACATTCAAATTTAATTCCATGTTAGCTTTGTTGAAATGCACAACTCTATAGGATATAAGTGCTAACATTGTACTAGAATTTTGCCATTTCAGGCAGCTGTCTTTGTCTTTCAATTTATTTGATACACGTCACTTGTAAGCATATAACTAACCTTTTGAAGTGATTTAATTTCTTAGCGGGTTAATAAAAAGTTTTTCTAGTATGGTTGCTCAGTGTATCCATGCTTGTCAAAATGTGTTGTGTTGGCAGAGACAGCTGTATTTGTAGGTTTTCTCTTGTCATCCCATGCACAGAGTGGCTTATGTATATCATACTCTTCTTTTTCAATGCTAGTAATAAAAATGACAATACTAAATATGAAGGATAGATTTCATAAAAATATACATTTTGAGTATGGAATGTAGTATCATGCAGGTTTCTATTATTCTTTAAATATGTCATTTAATGTAGAGTTCATTCAATTACTCAGCATTTATGAATTTATGAAGATTTATTGAAAACAATTCTTGGTTATTAGTCTCGAGTGTCAAGCATCATGTTGCAAACTTAATTTCAACTTCAGTGCAATGAAATTACCAAGGGTTTAAATCTACAGATTGGGACTTATACAGGATATCCCTATTACATAAAATTAATTTTTAAAGCCCTAAGCATGTTTTTGTAATTTCTTTGATCCATAGTTTCATTATCTTGAAGAGAAGTTCCACAATTTTGTTTGCTTTTCTTCATGAAGTGCACAATACTTAATGTTAAATAGTAAGATTTTGAAGAGTATATTATGACTATTGGTAAAATGAATTAATGCCTCAATAAATTTAAATTATTTTATGAAAATTCTGTCCATTGTATGTTGAGTGTTATATTTCCATAAAATTGATTTGATCACAGTTACTGCTAAGCTGCAAGGTGTGATCATGGTGCTGTTGCACTGCAAGAGATCTGAGGTGCTCTCAGTTCAATGTTATTGATGATAATCTGAATGACAAACATGCCCTACATATCACACTCAAGCCTGATGATTAATTAGGTTATTGTAATGAGGATGCTGTCATTACATGCAGTAGAGTGGCAGAGAACCTAGTGCATTGTACCAGTGTGCTAGGCCAGAGTTCTGTAAAGTAGAGCAAATAAGTCTTGTCTACAGCAGAGCTTCAAGCATTTACTCAGATGAAATTGTATCTGGGATGCTTGTGATATTGTTCTTAATGCTCAAGTTCTGGTCTCCTAAACAGGTATTGATCAATTACTTCCAGCTAGCTTTTTTTTAGCTGTTGCATGCTTGAACATTACCATGCTATAACATTATAGTTCTTTGAGCTGTGATGTCAGTTTTGGGATTCCTTTGCTAACATTTTAGTTTCTGTTGAAATGACATGGTTTGGTCAGTCTGATTGATTGTTTTTTCCATATTCTAGTTTGACATTTTATTTATCCTTCAATATCTGAGGAAAGTACATGAAATTCATTTGGATTCTGGTATTTTTCTTGATTTAATACTGTGGGCATGAGGGGGCATACTTTTTGTATCAACTTTAGCCCTTCATACTTTGAGTGGGAATACATCCCACCAATTTTGTTCACAAAATTGTTTGTAACCGAGATTAATGATGCATGAATCAAATGCTTAAAACATCAATTAGCAGTAGTATTTCATCAAGGTTCTGGCATTGCTTTGGCATAGTTATCTCTAAATTTCTAATGCTATCAGAACTGACTAAACATGATGCCCATCTCTAGAAGTCTAGAAGCTGTTATGTTACCAGTCCTTGCAGTGACTCAGGCCCTTGTACAAATTGCAAAAAATTTGTTGCCAATTGAATGAAATCAAATTAAATTTGTTTTGCAATTTGTGTGTTGATCAATCTTAATTTCTACTAGTGCATTCTCTTTGTTATAAATTATTTCTTTATTAATTCAGTGATGTTTTTTCTTTTCAGCACAATGAATGCTGAAAAATTAACAAAACTGCAGGCCCAGGTTCGCATTGGTGGCAAAGGATCGGCCAGGAGGAAGAAGAAGATTGTACGCAAAGTTACCACCACTGATGACAAAAAGATTCAGAGTCACCTTAAGAAATTATCTGTAAATAGTATTTCTGGTATTGAAGAGGTGAGTCTTGATCTCTTTTTTTTTCTTAGCATGTAGTTAATTAACTTTCCCAGCATTGACTTGGTGTGATGGCAATTGCATGCCTAAGTACCTATTTATATGTGGCATATCTTAAGTTTCTCATTCCATGTATATAGTTATGATAGTTTAGAAAGATTTGAATTGTTTTCATATGAACTATCCTACTGAAGTTTGAAATAGGCTTTGAATGCAACATCATTACGGCATGGGACTTCGGTATTGAACCAAGAATGGGCCAAACGGCTCGTTCCTATTGCCTTATTCTATTCTATGAAATTATTTTTGTGTTATGAATAGGTAAAGTAAGCTTTCATTTCATAGATATGTTTATTTCAATTAATTCCTTATCTTATGTACATTTACAAGACTAAATATTATAGTTTATTTAAAAAGTATTTAACATATTTTTGGAAATATCTTTGTTTGCTGTGAATTATGACTACAAAACCAAATTATACCAAATGAATGCTTTTATCAGAGTATGGAAGTACTCCAATATGTAATAAAAAATTTCTGGAAAAGTCATTACAAAAACAAATTAGATAATCTATGAAGTATAGTGTACACTTGAAAAAAAAAATCATTGTAAAATACAAATTAGCTAATCTAGAAAGTATTGAGTACACATATCTCCAGGAAGATATTCCTTGCTGATACTTTCCTATTCATTTAAGAGGTCACTGAAAGATGATATTTTCATCCTTTTATATGTTTTTCTTAGGCATATGGTTGAGACTTGTTTTATTTAACAGGTGAACATGATAAAGTTGTTATCAAGTCTGTTATTTAACAGGTGAACATGATAGAGTTATCAATCTGTTATTTAACAGGTGAACATGATAAAGTTATCAAGTCTGTTATTTAACAGGTGAACACGATAGAGTTATCAAGTCTGTTATTTAACAGGTGAACACGATAAAGTTATTGTCTGTTATTTAACAGGTGAACATGATAAAGTTATCAAGTCTGTTATGTAACAGGTGAACATGATAAAGTTATTGTCTGTTATTTAACAGGTGGACATGATAAAGTTATTGTCTGTTATTTAACAGGTGAACATGATAAAGGATGATGGGCGTGTGATCAATTTTAATAACCCGACCGTGCAAGCCTCACTGGGTGCCAACACATTTGCCATCTCTGGGCACTCTGAAGACAAGCACTTCACTGAGTTGCTGCCCAGCATCCTCAACCACCTTGGAGCTGAAGGCTT
This sequence comes from Trinorchestia longiramus, assembly GCA_006783055.1. Lineage (NCBI taxonomy): Eukaryota > Metazoa > Arthropoda > Malacostraca > Amphipoda > Talitridae > Trinorchestia > Trinorchestia longiramus. The sequence goes on from VCRD01000088.1 coordinate 470,378, forward strand.
CAATCACCTCAAGCGTCATGCCTCAAACATGGCTCAGGGTGAGGGCTAGGTTCTCTCCAAGTTGTGTTGTGGTTGTCGTTGGTCAGGGCAGTTTTTCATGTAAAAAGTGCATATGTTTGTGCTTGTTGTGGATAAGGTAATTTTGAGGTTCAATAGGTACATGCTTCTGTGCTTGTTATAGGTTGACATGAAAGGGTGATGAGCTAAATGCATTTTTTTTAGATTCATCATAGCTCAAGTAAGTAAAGGATTTGTTTATCATATTCACTTAATATTGTCTCATAATTTTCAGTAAAGTGATTGCATTCAGTAAACTGGTATTCTTAGCTTAATCTATTTTGTAATGGTGTCACTATAGTTAAATCAACATTTTGCTGTACAATTTCGCTCAAGGTGCACATTTCAGTTAAATTTTCCCAAAACCATACCTTCAATTCAAGTTATAAAGGCTCTAGGTTCACTTCTAGGGCTTAAAGCCATTTATAGTAGCAGACTACAGGGAAAGGCAATGAGCTGCACCTGTACTTCCATACACAAGACTATTAGCTCTAGCGTAGTAACTCTGCATGGACCACATTTTGGCATCTTTGCATCCTACCCCTGACAGCGTGGGTTCTCATCAACCTAAGATGTAGTGTACTAAACAGGTAGTGTTCTCACACAGTGTAGGATAATGAGAAAGGGAAGAACGCTACCCTGCTGCTCGACTGAAGTTACAGCAACCCTTCTTGCCCGACTGCTACGTATTTAATTTTCGAAGGGAGATAGACTTAATATTTTATATCTGCTCTCTTAGTAGAGTAGATCAGTTAAATTCTTGTACCATTGTCTATGGCAGCATATGTTTATTTGGCTTAACAAATTTTCCATGTTTAGTACGCGTGCATCTGCTCATGCAGCAAAAGGAAGCCCTGTGTTTGCGTTGAAAGCTAAGATTTTGACATCTGTAAAGTGTCGCTTAGAGGTGAAGATTTGGAAAGAAAGTTGTCTTTTTTTTTTACTGTTAGTGTAGCAATGATGTTCTTTTCGTTTACAAAGAAATCATGTCAGCCCCTAAAAGCTACTTACGTCGTTCCGAACTTTTTTTTATCGAGGACATCAATGAATGAAAAACTCGGGAATTTACACAATGAAAATTAGTTGAATGATTTGTGATTTGTTACCATGGTGAGAACCAAGTGAGTTCTAATGCTGACATTTCTGTGTCTGAAGGCTAACTAAAAAGTGCGAACTGTTTAATTTCTCATTAAACAGAAAGTAAAACATTTGCAAGTTACCACTGACCAAACTTTTCCCGTACCACACATTGGCGACTGCCGTGGTCCGAGTTAAGAACTCGATAGTTTTAATTGCTCTTCTTTCAGGGCACAAGTCGAAGATGGTTGGAATTTGTTTCGCAGAAATAGTACTATTACAATTTTTTGAAAAATAATTTTCTGTGTGACATGAGCTTCAGTAGCTGAACTAAGCAAATGCGTTGTGATCCGCAGCTCTGGCAACTGAGAACTCGCTTGTAACTTGTCTTTTATCCGTCCAGGTTTGAGTGGCAACATTGATGATGAGGATGTGCCTGACCTTGTTGAAGATTTCGAGGCTGCCAGCAAGACCGACAATGGTGAGTCGATTTAGGCTCCTGCTCCTCCTGTACGAGTGTGTGCAGGGCTGCTATACCTACTTCAAAATCTTAAAAACTTATTTGTCCTTGAATTTGATATGTTCTTGAAAAATTGTATTGTGTACTTGAGTTTCAATTAGTAAAAATGGCGATTTATTGAAAACAAGCAAGGGCAGCTTGTAATTTGTGCGCAAATTATGTGTATTGTGCCACATTGTTTGTTATATCACTGTACTTGACCATATTTTTTAATGTGATCAAGTTTGATCCAATCCTGATATATCCCTAACACTTATCAGTAAATGCGAACGAGAAAAAAATCATTTAGAGTTCATAGCTACAGATTTCTATATTGGTAGGCAAATGTCTCGCTTACTAGCCATAATTAAGGGAATTCACAATACTGTGCGGAGTAGGATCATGACTTTTAATGAGGATGTTTCTCACCTCTGGACCCGAGCTTCTTATTTAGTTGTCGTGTAATGCAGATCGCTATATTCAGCGTGGGAGAAACAGCTTAAAATTTATATGTAATAAGCTTTGGTAGAAAATTTATCTTGCGTTATAACTGAAATCAACTAAGTCTTGAGAGCAGGAAAGACATGCGACAGTTTATACCATAGGTTGTGATGAATACAATCTATTTTTATTTTTCATTCCAATTTTGGTTTTCATGTTCTTTCATTTTTGCGGTTCCGAGTGGCGTGATTTATGATGTATGCAATAACTTTCTCATTACTTGGCTGGTAAGGCACAACAAGAAAATGTAGAAAGTCATGTTGAACTGAATCCTGAATTGCTAATTTGAATAATTTATATAATTGGGTACTATTTTGCGACATACATCTGCTACGAAACGTCAGTTTTGATCCAATAAGAACTAAGTTCATTGACGTGCATTTTGTTTATTAGAACAGAGTTGCTCTAAAATTGTCCTAAATGTTTCAATGTTTGTCTTTAAAATGACCTTGAATCTTAGTTGCAACTATGTGGCAACTGCGCGGTTGCCTTTTAGCGTATCTTGAAGATTCCGCGTCTTTGAGGTTTATGTACGATTCTTGAGGTGATGCGGACGAGTGTCTGTTCTCGTCAGTGTACCTTGAAGAATTAATGCGCTGATGCTTTGCTCGCATCTAATGAGCAAAATTGGTACCATTTACGCAATGAGAATTCAGGGTAAAGTCTTATTTTAGCTTTGGTTTCGTCTTGTTACTTCCTCTTGGTGGATCTTCATGCTGCTCATTCTCATAGTGGATCCTTATGATGCTCATTCTCATGGTGGATCCTCATGCTGCTCATTCTCATAGTGGATTCTTATGATGCTCTTTCTTTTGCTGGTCTTCATGTTACACTTCCTCTTGGTGAAGGCCAGCGTTCCGTGTAACACACCTGCACGATTGCCTTTATACTCCGTCCTTCAATAACTCGTCTCGTTCTGCTAAAACGATGGTTTTTTAAATCCTGTATACATTGTTATACAATAGTATAAAGACAAAAATATGAACTGTAGAGTATTTACTTGAATAAATTTTGGGTTTTAACTATCGCATAACCGTTTTTCATTGGGTGCAGCTCGTCACTAAAATCACCTGTAGTGTTATTGTCCTCTTCATTATAAATCACGATTTAGATGGTCACCGATCCCTTCAATGTTAACAGCGCTTATTGCACGTGTGGGACCTCTATTTTCTACTATTTAATTTGAGAAAGAAAATTTTTCGAACGTTGTGCAGTGCGCAACCTTATACTCTGAAGAAAATATTTCGTTGACAATAGTCTTCGATTTTTTAAGTCGTAGCTTTTTGACGCACTTCGTACGAGGTAGGCGGGCTTGGAGGGAGCAATGACGTTCGCTTCAGAGAAGTGCGATTTAGACTATAGTGGAGACAAATTAGTCATGGTGACTTGCCGAATTTCACATTTCAATAACTAGTGTAATAATATGACCGTATACTGGCGACACCAAATAAAAGTGAAACACCTGGGTGTGTTTTTATTAATACTCCCTTGCTTCATCTTGTACTTGGTAACACCGACGAAAGGATTAGGATACATATAAAATGAATTTGGTTTTTCACTTTTTTTACGCTTTGTTTCTAAATAAGTGTTGGAGAACGTCGTGTTACTGTTCCTTGTTTCATTTTCTCAAAAATCGGACTCTAAAAATGCTAGTAACTTGGTGTAGTTCGACACAAAAATGACATATTAATGGGTTTTTTATTTTACAGTGGCTGCTAAGAAGGTAGAAAAGGGCGAAGAAGCTGATGATGAAGACGAGGACGATGACGATGAGGGCGGCAAGAGCAAACAAGACAAACCTAAGACGAAGAAGGCAAACAAGAAGACTGCCAAGAAATCCTCGTCTTCAACCGCCGCACAGAGCGACAGCTCACCTGAAAAAGACGATAGCTCCACGGATTCTCCCAAGAAACTGGACAAGTCAAAGGCGAAGACTGAAGAGTCGAACACAGCTGCAGCTCCCGCTGACTCTCCTAAGGAGGACTAGGCCTGCGAGACTTAGCTATTTTTGGGTACAGCTTTCGTGGCATCAGGCTTGGGTCGGTACTCGTTTTATTGATCCAGCAGCTAGGTACGGGAATTTTTTGACGTTAATATTGTAGTGTTCACAATAGCAAATTGTCGCCGAGTTGTTAGTTTTACAGGCCATTTTGTTATTTTCAATTGAGCTTTTCATCGCTCATATCGGCGTTTTCGTTAAATCGTTTGGTAAATGCGAAGTTTAACTTAATGACGCCTGACCTCTGTTTGGAGATTCTATGTAGCCTCATGGCTTATGAATGTCTAGCTTGAGGCTTAAAAGTACGAGAATTTTCTACTATATCTCGTGAAACTATTTCACGTATGTCGTTTTATCAGTCACGGCCCTAGTCTGATGCCTAAGCTGCTCCAATGTGACGTAACATTAGCGTTATAAAATTCATTTCATTTCGCGATTGTCCAAGTAATGTTCCTTTGAAAGAACACCTTTTGGGACTCGTATCAGATTTTCAGCTACATCTAAGGTTCGTTAAATTATATTTTAATCTTCGTTGGAACGCAAAATTCCTCAACTCTAAAACATCCGTAGATATGTTTTTCCACTTGATATTGCTTAGTTTGTCAATCGTCCCTCGATCTTTGCTCACAAGAGGCCCATGATCAGATTTTCTCACTTCGTTAGATTCTGTGTTCTTGATACCTACCTTCTTTTTATAAGTTTCTTGTTTTGATTGTTCACCAAGTGCATAGCAGCGGTGACTATCTTCACCGTGTGGTTAATCATAATTTTGCTTGCTGCTGCGCACAGCGAGATGCGTGCGAGCGGTTGCCCCCTACAAACCTGAACAATAATGTAACACTTGAGGCGTGTCTTTTAATCCCGTTATCAGTATTTTCACTGCAAATTGTATTTAGCTTGTGTGACTATTTTCAATCAGGTATAGCGATTGTTTATTATTTGTACATAATCCACGTTAATCGAGTCAAGTCAAAACTACGCATCGTGCCTCTCAAAACTCTTGAATTTGTTTACTCAAAGCAAGAAAAATAAACCAATTGATCATCGATAATTATTTTTACTTCCCTTTAACAATTGATGCGGAAAATGCAAGTACTTTGAATTTGAAACCAATTTGTGCATGTTAAACTATGGCTTTTCAGAGCATGCTCAAGAGCTTTTTTTCTGACTAGAAGCGTGAGCTCGAGTGTCAGATGGACATTTTTCCAGGCGTGTAGAGTTTCTGAAGCTTGTGTTAAATTGAACACTTGAAAGTTTTTGGTGAAGAAGTGCGAAAATTTCAAAAACCTTCATTAGATAAACGGACTTTTACCTGGAGAAAATCAGGGTTTACACCGATCAAGATCTTATTGAAGAGAGGAACTCACGGCCATGAAGGTGTGGAATTAAAAAAGTTAATCTCAAAAGTGGAGGCATATTATGGCATTTAGTAATTAGTTCCCAGGAAAAATTCGTGATTTAAATCGTGTAACTTTCCCGATTGTTGAAGTCGTTACAGAATTATATTAACGCTTTACTATACATACGTCTCAGTGATGCTACAAAGGAACGAAAATTTGGTTAATATCGCCGTCTTCAAACAAAGGCTTGGAAAGGGCCCTAAAATATGTTTTACTCAGTGATAGTTCTAGCTTGACAAAAGATTGCACGAGATGTCAGTAATGGACAACATTTATGAAAGTTCAATTTTATTGCCTCACTTTGTAAACATGTTTCAATAATTTGCAGAAGTTCCTATAAATAAAATTTTAAATTTCTATCTCGATATATTAACGATTACACTAAAACGATTCTACTTGAAAGTTAGTTCAACGTGTATTTAACCTGCCGAATTTATATCCCTTATTTAGAAAAGTTATTTCCTGACAATGCGAGACAAACTTGACTCCTTGTTATTTGTTTGTTCATTACTGACCTTGAATTCGTCTGAGAACTTAAGCTTTCCCGGTGAACGAAATGTTTAATTTTTAAACTTTCTATGCATCATTTGACATAAAATTTTTCACACCCCACCACAAACCTTTCTTAATATAGTTTTATTTGAACTAGTATTGAAGTGGCTAGATAGCATTATTTTTTCTAACTTATTCCGCTAACGCTAACTTGTTTTTATTATTGCTTAGTGTACTTCATAAGCACTCTATGTAAACTACATCTAAGTCATCATTACCAGAAGAGCGCCCTAGATTTTGCTCCGATAGTCCTGAAATTGCGTTTACATCACCATTTTTTGTTGCCAAGCCTCGTATGCCGTGCACAGAGCGTGCTTCCATTTCGGGATCCGTGTTGAAATTAGGTAGAAGAGTTCGTGCTTCCGTAACTGCTGAGGTGTAACCGAAGTTCCTGCACAGGCGCTCTGAGAACTCCATGGACCAAGCGTTGAAGGAGTACGTGTACCAGCGACCACGGTAGCGAAGCATAAAGAGACCACTGCTCCGTGGCTTGGGTCGCCTGTAGAACGATGGCATGCGTTTGTTAATTTCCCCAGGTACGAAAAACGAAAGAATAGAAACGCATCACAGGCGATTCAATCAAATATGGCCAGAACATACATTGAGCACCTCTGCAGCAAGAAAGGATATCGTTAAAATTCTGGCAACTTTCGTCGGTTTACTGTGAGGATGGATGATAATGTGAGATAATAACTTGCTGAAAACGAGAATTTGTCCTTACATCGATTCTCATTTACCCGCTAAAACATGCATCAGGATCGCCATGACTCCCTCTGACGAGTTGAAGTTGGCAACTTAAACGTGATTCGATTATTTGTTCGTGTCCACTTCAAATTTACACAAGGGCAACCGCAGAGTACTGACTATCTGGAGAAAATACTAATTTGTTTCTATCGCTGAAGTTGTTTAACAATGTTCACGCGAAATTTTGGTCTGGCGATCGTGTTTAGATGCACTCCACGAGAATAGAATGCTAGCGTAAGTCCGCGGTTTGGAAAATGATCATTTGTTCGACCGACTTTCCCCGATTTGAAAGTTACTTCCACCAGATAAAGATCACTTAGTACTAAAAATAATGAAAGAAGAAAGCATGAATAAAAGTGACAGTCGGGCAGAAATTAGTTCGAATGATGCGTCGACCGACAGCCTTTCTCTGAAGCAGACCGGAAAAATAGAGAACCAAGACTACCCATGTCAAAAATAAAAACCTCAAACAGATTGTCAAAGCCTGCATTGCTAAATCTGTTTCAGGTAACTTAAGTTATCCGAAGGCGAATCGCATCCTGAAAGAACGCTAACTTAGATAAACAAGGTAGAATAAATACCTAGCTCAGCAAAAGCTCAAAAATTCTATCAATCTCCCATGTATAGCCTAGTCGCCTAAAATCGCAGAAAAACAATCCACTCAAGTGCACCTACCTAAGAGGCCGTACTGAAAACCGAAGCTGTTCAATACACATTCAAACTCTAGGTTCTGGATCATGGACTAGGAGCAAGAATGAGAAGCCAAGTTAAATCTGCTCGAGAATATGGGACTAGGAGGTTTTAAATTAGTTGTCATGAACACAACAAAACACCGGTTTCATTCTGCTTCAGTAAACACTTGTAGATGGCTCAAATAAGCACACAATGTCTTTGAGTCGCTGGTAAATTTATAACACTACTGCTTTTCCTTTAACCCTTTAGCGACTAAAAGGACAATTCGGTCGTCTTTCACGGTCTTTGGGAGAATTGTTCTAATAATTAAACAGTAAGCAATATGAGGTTGCTACTAGGTTTGAACTCGGCGGCATGTTACAGCGTCGTTCTTTTGGCTGCCTGGCTCTCAGCGTGCTTCATTGCATCAGTGCACAGACGGTCTTTGTGAGTTTAGACGTAGAAACTAGAAAATAAATTAGTCGCTGAAGGGTTAAAGGAGTGAAAATAAACTTTTCATAGATTACACGTACCCTAAGACATCGAGGTCTACTGTGAGGAGGCTGCTATCGATGGGCGTGCGTACGTCCCCCGTCGGGACGTAAAGCAGCGTGGAACAAAAGAACTCGTCTTCACCCTCAGGACAATTCCGCGCCCCATCACACAGCGACTTCAGGGTGAGGCACGTGCTGGTGCTGCCAGACCTGTAACCGAACAAAATGAATTGTTTGTTCTCTGCTAATTGTATTCTTAAAAGGTCCGTTTAAAAGTTCGAGTGAACTCGAATCGTGTGATAAATTTGAATATATCTGTTCACGTATGCATCACAATTCGGAACAAGACGTTTGCTTGAGAAGAGGGAAACAAATAAGATTACACATTATCAAGTGAAGAAGATACACTTAAAAAACCTTATTCACTAATAAAACCAACGTTTTTTATGAAGAAAGGAATGTGTGCATTATTTTCTCATCAAAACTGCGAAAGATTTGCAACACAATCAGAGCATAATTTGAATAGAAGTAAATTTACAACACGTTTTTGAGGAAAATGAAGCATGGAGACGAAGAATAACTTGTTTAGATTATTTACTACAGATTCAATTGTAATTGACTACTGAATATTCCCCCCATGTGTGAACTGCATAATTCATTTCCCTTATTGTTTGAAAATTATAAGCACCCACTAATACATAAATCTTTGAAAATTGTTGCAGTACCTCCCAATGACCCCTTTGTAGTTTTATAATTACATCAGGACTCAATCAAGGACCCGAGCTAAGCTTTTGGAAAGGATTCCCGTGTGTCTATAAAACCAAGTCCCAGCTCGTAAGAGTTTCAGAGCTGGCAGGTCGCTAGGTCCTGGACTGGCCACTCACTGGAAGCACCTAAAGGAGTGACCGAGGGGGCACCCGCACTGGAGTTCGTCCTCTCCTCCTGGGCAGTCCAGGACGCCGTCACACACGGCCTCTGGACGCGCAGCAAGCAAAGCCTGGGTGCGATAGACGAACAAAGGCATGTGCAACAGGAAAGCCAAGTTTCCCACATATTGGGGTCTCTACGCATGTTGAGTCGTAAGAGACAACTATTCTGTTCATTTAACACGTTAAGTGCGATACGACCCACCGGTGGGTCGCTCAGGTTAGGTTCTGTAATTTTTTCAAAGCTTTCTAGTGACTGTGTGTACAAAGTAAAGATTTGCACCGGCTAGACAATCGCACTCAACGTGTTAATATGGGTAACAGACATTTCCTAAGACCTTGGGTCGAATAGACCGAACTAAGTTTAATCGCGGTTCACAGAGATTTCCGTAATTCTGGAGGTTCTTGGAGAGACCATAATCAAAAAGATCATGAAAAAATTGATCATTTTGGAAAATAAAAAATATATGACTAACACAAAGCTTCTACAACGAAGCGACTAACCCCACTTCCCTCTTAATATATTTACCCATTTTTCCGTGCATTGCAGTATTTCTACACAGGAGGAAAGTGAAAGATCCCGCTTTCCTCTTCCTGGTACAGCATTACTAGTACTGTATTTCTGAGAAGCGCATCTGGTTTGAAGATAAAAAACGGCTACAAAAACTATTATCATGAGCCAGTTAGAGAGATTTAGCTATTTTTCGCTCGTAAAAGTGGAAGTAAAGAGATAAAATTAAATAGCAAAACTTCGCAAAACAATTTCACAATGGAAAAGGCTTAAATTTGATGAATCATTTCTCGATAGAAATCCTTGATTTAATGCCAATGTACCGTAGGAAGAATGTGAGCACCAAAAAAGTTAAGGTTCCATGTGATTAAACTGATGTGATATTATTTTGCTTCTCAGATAATTCTACTTCCATTTTCATGAATGGTGAACTCATTGGGCGACACTTAAGAGGCTGAAACTACCACTACTACAGCATTCAAAAATCATCCATTTTTATGCGGTCCCTTATCGTCAAAAAGTTTTCCTAATTAACCAAAATCCAGCAGTGCAACTTTGTTCTGATACGCCACTGGGGAATCTATACCACTGGCAAAGGAGACAACTGCGCTATCTCTGACCTGCTCTCGAACAAGCAAAATTGCAGCCGAAGTTCAAATTAATGGACGGGCAACTTTCAGAAACACAGCGACATGACCTATCGAACATTCTTCGAACGAGGTCAATGATTTTTCTTCGTTTTCACGGTTCATTTTCCCGTATCGGGATGCCAAACCTCGAGTTTGTCTGTTTCGTTTTGACCTTAATCTCAGGAATAATATAATTCAAACCCCGGAAAGAAATGCAGACGCTTGAGCTGGAGCCAACTGTCAGTAAGGTACTCTGCTCAGAAAAAGTCAAATTAGAGCATCCGTGAGAATTTCATGACCTTGACTTTCTAATACTTGCTAATCCAAAATAGTTCCCAATTCGTTCCCAGGCACGACAAAAAAAAAAACGAGGACTGCACGCTCCTATATTGGAGGAAGGGAATTCCACGTATTTTTTCGCTTGACTTCTACGAGACCACTTTTTTCTTCGAAACAAGCAGTTGATAGGAAGAGCGAGTATCACAAACAAAGCAAGCTCAGCCAGACAAATTTACCATCATTTTCTCTTAGAAAATCAGGTTCTATTCTTGAATATCTTGTGTTATCAATATATTTGGAGATACATAATCATTCTTCGCTGATCATTTGAGTCTAAATTGTGAGCACTGAATGTGTTACTGGATATCTCTACAAAAATAACATCAGTAAGATAATATTTTGTACTTATACGCAAGTCTTAAGAATATTGATCAAGTGCACAAACTCTTAATGTTCGAAAACATTAACTCAACCGTACTAACAATTGACAGAAGATTCAACTGAAATCACAGAAATTTCGGTATTGAAACCAATTTGGGACTTCGGTATTGAACCAAGAATGGGCCAAACGGCTCGTTCCTATTGCCTTATTCTATTCTATATAGCTACGGTAAACTGCTTTTTACTGCTGGTAATCAACTTCTAATAGCTCGCAATTTCTTCGTGCCTTATACCATGTACTATCATTCATTATTTTACAGCCCTTCCTCACAAGCACCTAGTCTTCCAATAGTTGCTTCTCTCTTCCCGATGTGCTGCTTGAATCGCGAAACATTAATTACAGGCTCGAAGTTTCTGTACTACTTGGCTGATAACAAGTGCTCATTTGAAGTTAAGTTTGCTATCCCCGACGCTATCTGCATGAACTTCTCTCAGCCTCCTTCTCCATAAGTGCCATACTGCGGAAGTCAAACTTTAGAAAGTCGTACTGACAAAATAAAATCAATACTGTCTTGATTGTTCAATTTGTGGACGCCGGTGCCGCCACTAAACTCTGGATACGCCACGCAATGTACCGGCGAGCTGTCATCAATCGCTTCAGCCAGCAATCTCGATGTGGAGGCCCGTTTATCCGAGAAGATTTCTCTTTCCAGCTGGGCTAATTTGGTCCTGATGTCCGCAGACTCGCAATGAACCTCAAATGAACTGACTTGAGGGAGGAAGATCTTATTTGGATTGGCGTGATTGCGAGTGCGAAGTGCCCACGTTGTGCACATATTAGTAATGCAGAAATCTCGAAACTAGCTTTTGGTGAATGCATTTGACAAAATTTGAACTTGTATAGGATGCTCGTTTAGTGCTCGTAGTTCAAAACGCAGCTCGCGTAAAATAAGTTGAAGAACACTAACTTGTATGTGACGAACAAAATAGACTTAAGTCTGTTAAAATGAATTTTGCTCTTCGTTTTAGATAGCAGGGGTTTCGAAATAAATGCTGAACTATATAATAATGCATAATTCATACAAAAAATTTTAACTGCTTCAAAAATTTTTATGAAATACTACAATAAAAGGAAAAACTAGGAGACGAAAGCTTTTGACTGCTTCAAGAAATAATGCATAGCTTAAACATCTTTAATTGCAGTGAATGTTTGTATCAAAAATTGTATGTACAGAAAACTAGGATACACTCAGTATTTACAATAACATGCACTAGCCCCTACACTTATTTACCCGTTAAGCCATTTTATGTTTATAACATAACTATAAACACAATCCATAGCAAGATTTTTTCATTATTCTCTAGATTTCTTGCAGTCGGGATTTTCCATGACGCGAGTGGAGCTTTACACTGGAGTAGGATTGCAAGGTAAATATAGAGCGGACTCGCGGTGAGGGCTCTCAGAAGTTTCGCATTACTTTATAAGCTTTCATTCGTAAGGATACGCTCGTATACTGGCAACGCTACCCAAGTGGAGGTAAATTGCTTGGGCACATTAGTTTTATTTCGTCTGAATAGGCTAAACACTTCTTATCCTGAATCATTAGTGCTCCAATAACAACTACCTAGTGGGGACAACATTTATGCCTTTGTAGGTCTTGAAAGAAATATTTTAGGCTTGAAATACGGAATTCAGTGAAAAAATCCGAGAAATGGGGAAATCAAACCCTTTGATCTAACGAAAACGTATAAAAACTAACTCAAGGAAAATGAACAAATATAAGTATGAAGCAAATGAATGTACATCACTTCGACAAAACAACTCGAAACAATTACGAAGAACTGAACGTTTTCTTGTGCATTAGTTTAGAAAGAAATATGAATACCCACTAAAGCTTAGAGTTTGAAGTTGAAAAGTTCTGGCAATAATTGTAACTCGAGTTTACGACTCACAGGACATGAACAGTGAAGCTCGTCTTCGTGATGCTGGCAGTGCTGGATGCCGTCACAGAAAGTGTCGGAGGCGATGCATGTCCCGTTCCAGCAGGGCCTCTGGTCAGCAGGACAACCTGGCCACACATTTACAACAGGTGATTTTACCATTCATTACATAAACAACAATCCTATCAAAATACCCTTACTCATTTATTTTCAAGTAGTGATATCTTGGTCGCAGTGTTGCAGGACGATGAGAATGTTGTTTCTGTGAATTTATTTCTCTTACACAAATTATACGTGTTACTAAGAAAATTTCTTCAGGAAAGTCGAATCTTCGCTTTTTGATATTTGAAGCACCGGAAAGTTATCCAGTTAAAAGGAAATTATGACGTTAAGCTGTGGGTTTGATTCAAAGGAATGATAGTTCGTCTCATTCTTCTTCTCGTTATATTTTTGTCTGTACTTCTTTGGTGATAGCAAAATATCCAGTTATTAAACTCCGCATTTTAAATTAACGGATTAGTAAAACTGGCTTTTAAATCACGAGTCTTCGAAACGCGAAGTCAATAAAAAATCGAACGAACAGTCCCTCATTACCACCAGGCCAAATTAATCCACAACACCAAATCAGCAATCTGGTCCGAAGACGCTTTATGGAAATAGAAATTAGACAAAATTATTACTCACCACACTGGACAGGCCCGTCAAGGTATCTACATCTGAATGCCGGAAGCGGGCAGGTCTTTGGCTCGTCGGAAAGATCTGCACAGTCCGGCTTTCCGTCGCAGACGCGCTCCAGCGAGACGCACTTGCCAAAGGGACACTGATGACCACTACACCGTGAGCGAGACGTGGGCGAGGGCAGGACTGCCACCAGGAAAGGAATAAATATTAACTGTGTACTTTAACAATTGAGGCTTACACATACGGGGACTAGTCAAGAATGTTATAGGTGTTCTAAAAGAGGGAGGATTCAAGAAAGGTACACTCCTGAATAAGCGCTTAACGAAAGCAGAAACGTGAATGAAATGATGATGAAACTGACGATACAACACAATATGGTACGACAGCAAGACATTCAATTTCAGAGGTTAGGGGATAATGTAACAAATGTGTCTACCTGCGGACGTGATGTACATTCAAGAAACTGGAATAACGAACGCTGTTCCAGGGACCACTTAGATGTGTCATTATTGAAGTTGTGGAAATACCTAAAAAATGGCGCAAGAATTTTGTATTAATTCATCACAAAGATACGAATTGGAGAGGTTTTCAGTTTGCAGGTTTTTTCTCATTTAGATCGAAAAAATACCGACAAAACTTTAATAGGGTGAATACTTTATTATTCAAATATTTATGAAGATTTTCTTCTACTAGCTTTAATAAAGCCGTCGAAGACTGTTTTCGCAAAAAAATAACTATTCGATCTCCCATTGCACGTACCACCGGACTAATCTTTACGTACTATAACTAAGCAAAACACTTTGGAGTAGCATTGTACTTATTGCTCTATTTTTTTTCGTCTATAGCAGCCATAAAAGCCAGCACAAGCCTCTCAAGTATTTTTTACATGTATGAAGAAACGACGGGAGGAGAGGAAAAAGAAAACGAATAAAAAATGTGCAGAAACACGTACCAGAAATCACTTTTGAAAAGGCGGACAGGTAAAAGGAAAATGAATAGTAAAAATTTACTTTCCTCTAAAACTGAACCGAACAGATCTCGGCTGCTCGAGCACCCGAGTCTGAAGTCTGCTGCTAGGTTTACTTTTGAGGTGCAATCATGCACGAAATATATTCACAAGGATTGACAATTTTAAGTCTCTCGAAAAGAACTTAGGAATTTTACCCATTGTCTAGAAAATTAAGTTCCCTAAAATGTGATGCAAAAAATAGTTTTTACATGCACAAAGAAACAATGCAGAGCATTTCCCAAATTTAAACAATGTATGTATAGTTATCTTAGTTTACATTTGTAGATACTGGAAACGAATTTGACGAATTTCAGCAAGCCTCAGCAAACTGAAATATCACAAGATACAACCAAGTTACAATTTGCTTGTTGGCTCACGCATGCAACACCTGGATCATCATCACGAGAAGAAAGATGGAAGCAATGTGTTTTCAGGCTTATCAATCTAGGTTGTAAACAAGAAGCACTGCATACTCTGATGGGTGGATCAGGAATATCTTGAAAGGCTATGCCGATACCATGTAGGCGAGGATGAGCACCAAAAAGATTGAGTTAATACGCGTTGTGATTATTTAAGCAAGATATTAACCTCCATTGATACTGTATTTTTATTAGAGGTAGTCAATGATGCGCATTTAGTTCAGGTAGTTTTTAACTTATAAAATTACTCATTCCAAGCTTGATGGAGAGGAGGAGGTCGTTGGTCAGAAGAGTGTGTTGAGTGGGGCTGGTGCAGCCGAGTGGGGAATTGTGCCAGGTGCCCACTGCAACCCACTGGGTCATAGGGGTTGTGCTATTGATGCACGCTATCAAACCTGACCACTGGTTCTGTGGGATGGATTATATTTATTGGATTAATATTTAATGAATTAGAATGAGAGAAAAAATCTTTTGCAACTCAGGGCTTCAAGTTACATCAACGCTACATTCAATTTCTGTGAGCTTAGGGTTAGCTAATGCTTTTAAAAAGAAACTGGAACCATACATTTCAAGACTAGAGGAATTATGGAAAGCACATCTTTGGGTTTTGCTGTACGGGAGAAAGAATTTTCATAGGAGTAAATGTTAATTATAAAATGCTAACCGACTCGAGAGGAGTTCTCTCGTATACAAAATGCCAAGCAAGCACATTGTTGCGAGTGTACTTGGATCATCTACAATTTTTCAATGAACAAAGAATCAGACAGGAAAAGTCGATTGTACTTTCATTGCATCCTCTCGTTTGTAATTAGTTTATTTTTACAATAGGGGTCTCTACCATTTCCTTACGTTTTTAATACTTACATTCTGACTAATTACTATTTTACATCTCAGATCTACCACACGATAGAAGTTTTTTTTTACAGTTTGACAAGGAGGTTTGCGCACCGCACAAATGCCCGAGGGCAGTTCGTAAGGCTCGAAGCAGATTTTGCCAGCAGGACACGGAGACGAGGAGGGCGTCAGTTGGACATGCCTCGTGAGCACGTCTCCGTCGTCTCCTACAGCAGCGCAATGCAACCATGGCCCAGGCCATTCAGTCGCCCTGGAACCAAACGAGGCATACGGTAGTATTTTTCATAGAGTTTGATCGGTAGATTAGACATGGGAGCCTGAGTTCATAGGAATAGGTGGCCCAGCCACTATATGCTTTACCTGTGGTGAGCGCTGGAGTTCCGAGCGAGTTAACACAAGAATGTGCTGTGTTGATTTCGTGACGACTGATTTTGTATGGTATTTTTTTTCCTGGGGCTTTTGTGTACGTTATGGATTTTCTGGCTTCAAGGAGACAGATGAATGAAGCCTCTATTAGTCTGAAGTCAGATTTTTAACATGGATCACAAAGTTGACTTGTTTTGGAGTTGTTGCAATGTTTGTATACAAAATATGTAATACTTGATTGGTCACCAGTTCTTCAATTATAATTATATATCACCTTGTAAAAACAGGGAAGTATGCGTGCAGGAACATTTAGCAAAACTTCAGGATGATCTTAGTACAGTTCAGCAAAAACATTGCATATTTCTATCATCGGCTTCAAATCTCGGAACATACTCGTATGTATGATATTTAATTTCCTACGTTCTTAACCTATCCAAAAGTAGGACTATGTACTTTCCACGACGCCGAAAGTCAAGAAACTAATAAAAAATGAAAACAAAATAGAGTCGAGTACAAAATAGAGTAAATTTTAAAATAGGGTAGGAAATACAGTATAAAAACATATATTATTTGGAGTTATGATTTGTTTGACTGGATTGCGTACTAAAACGATGCATAAATTATCTATAGGAGCGGACAGACTGTCGGAAAGAACAAGTACATAGGAAGGAGTTAATAATTTGAAAAATTAGGATTTTTTCTACATTCTGTTTTGTAGGAGTGTCATTAGTTGACGAAAATCTTTCAGAGCAAAAATCCATAGGAATGACAGTCCTGTTATTAGCAAACTGGTGTTCTCTCGTCAACTTTTTTAGTTATGACTGATGATTCGCGGTCTACAAACCTTCAAGATATTAACAGCATGTCAACATCAAAGCCCAAATTAGGAGCTCAAATTTTCATTATCTGGTGCGTAAGTAATAAATTTCAAACAAAATCGAAGATGCATGTACAGCACGCAGTCGAGTTGCTGGTGCGTTGGTATTTCAGAATTTGCCTTAGAAACAGAACAGAGTATTGAAAAAAATCAGAATTATAGAAAAAGGTTTCATTTTGATCATTAGACACTTTCATCACGAAAAAAGAGAGCTGCTTGCAAGTCAACATGAAACGCCTAAATCTTCAGAGATTTAAATAGCCTGAACTGCTGTTACCCAAATCGATTACATTGCAATAGCCATGGAAAACTTTACCGTTTGGGAAGACAGAGTGGGTTGATGTAGTTCGTTTCTGGTAGCTCAGAGGCAAGCCTCAGCAACAACAAGTCCTCAGACACGATCTGCATTTGCAGGACGGGCTGCTCTCGCTCAAATGGTCCCTCTAGTCGCATCCCAGCTATTGGCCCTCGATATGAGCCGCCAACCACCACCAGAGACGCCGAGTCTCGTCTGTACGAAGTGTTATGTTTTAACTTAGACGTAGTGAATGATGATAGAAGTCTTGGCTTGACACATCCAGAAGAAGATTCCGGTACTCAAATGTTATGATCTGACAAAACTATTCAGGAAGAAAACAAATGAAACAGACACTCTTGGTTAGGATAATTGAGGAGCAAATTTTGCCAATTTAGTACATATGATTAACATGTGATTTTTTTAATATACTCAACTCTGAGTAGATACAGAAAATCTACGTAACAGACTATGAGGTAGCGCAGGTGTACGTTACGTACCTGTTCTCTTTAATGCAGAGCCGGGACATTAGAGCCCACTGCTTGTGTATGAGGGTGCCGCCACACACGTACTGACCCTGAGAGTACACCCCTATGGCCCACGGCTGGCTACCGAATCCTGCGAAACATTCGGAATACGTTGGGGGTGTGGCGATATGTTATAAATTACATGTCTATTTGTTATTAAATTGATAAAACATGGAATATAGAAATGGAAATGCTTTGCCTATGTTTAATTGTACAATGCTTGATTGGCGATGAGTTCTTTTCTCTCATGATTTACGTGATCTTATTGCCACAAAAGCAAAATTGCATTTTGCACTCTGGATGAAATTTTCAATACGTGAAAAAATATTATGCTCGGGGAAAATTTTCTAGTCAAGTAATTACACATGGGACGTTAGAATAACCCGTCAGCAAAACGAGGGCTGTAAATATATTCTGATAATTCGAGGTATAGTATGCAATCAATGATTTTACATTCACTATCCGTGAGATTCAAACTGTGTTTACAATCAAAGAAGTTAATCCAGTGATTTAGCAAATTCCAATTTGCTATAAACATACATATGTGGGCATAGAGTTAAGTTCTGTTCCTTTAACTATAATCACTGTAAAAAATGAAGCCTGTATTCGAAATATTTACCTGTGTAATTGAAACTGCTTCGGAGTACTCTAGGTACAGTACCGCAACGTACGTCGCCGCATGTCACGTACACCTGCAAATATAAGGTGACTACCATAAGCCTGCAGGTGCAAAAAGTTGACTACCATAAGCCTGCAGGTGCAACAAGTTGACTACCATAAGCCTGCAGGCGCAACAAGTTGATTACCATAAGCCTGCAGGCGCAACAAGTTGATTACCATAAGCCTGCAGGAATAACAGGGTAATCACTACGAGTTTACTCATAGGATAAAGCGAAAAATGTAAACATTTGCCCGAGAATAGCGGCGGTGGCACCTCCTGACAAATGAGAAGGAAAAAATGAAGTGTAAATTTAATTCAACCTAAAAACAGAGTCCTGTAACTACAGTTTTTGAATGAGCTGCAGGTAGCTCACTTCAGGTCTGTATGAGAACGCATTGTTGTTCTTACAAAGACTCGAGCTTTATAAAACCACACTGAACCTGCGCCGTCAACACAGCCTCCAAACAGTTGAGGGACCTTCTCTACTTCTGAGACGAACTAAGGTATTCCCAGAATGTTGAGGTACAACGCATTTTTGGAAATTACTGCTTGTCTCCCGAGATCGACGCAAATGCAAAATGAATTTTCAAAAGTAACAGCTCAACAACCTAGATGGATTTGGAGTAAGAAATATGCGAGTAAAGGTAATTTAGAACATAGATGAAAAGGATTAGCGAGAGTAATCTGTATATGATGCTCAAATAAAAGTAAAAATAGAGCACAAATATGAGAAGTCAACATTAAGAGACAAACACACCTCAGCAAAGGTAAGATAATTTACAACGACGTGAGGGAGTAGAAGTAAGAAAGGAGAGGGAACCTGTAAGAAAAACGCATAATTCAGACAACATAGTGCACATTTTCGCTCTTACTCCGTATACTCAGATGAAAACACAAAAATAGTGATAGTCATAATTATCACAAAATTATTAACGACAATAATAAAAATGATATTCACAGAAAAAGAGAAACCAGATTTCAACCCTCAAGCCAACATCACGAGAAGGGAAAGGGGAAAATGAGGAAGATTATTTAATTCTAAACCTAAAATACATTACAGACTGATTACAAGTGTTGCTGATCTGCCGAGTCTACGGTCTCTGTGAAAGAGTTGACAAAAGCAGGACTTCCTTCCTTCCCTCACCTGTAAAAACGTTGAAATCCTGACGATAGTTAGGGGGCAAAAGCAGTTGATTATTGTGTGTCAAGGTGGGGTTAGTTTTGCTCACCTGACTACACGTTACACTGCTCGCAGGTACAGCTTGTCGTTTCGATCTGTTCTTCGGAAACGAATTAGAGGAATTTTCCGCAGTGTCTTCATCATTAATACTGGAACGACTTTCCGATTCAGTTATTTCACCTATTTCTGAATTCACTATTCTACTGAGCAAGGTAAGTTCCTGTTCAGTTTCGTTTCTGAGAAAACTATTGTTTGTAAGGTCATAATGGACAGTCCTTTCTTTTGGAAAGTAATCATCATTTTTATCTGTCGGTGAGTCGTCTGGGCTGAGCGTCGAATGTGCATTATTGTAGCGTCTCGAAGAGTGTTTGTTATTGTAGTCTATCGAAGAAGTAGAATGCTGGTCATTGTAATGTCTTGAAGGCTTATGATACGGGCGTTCAGTTGACAAATTATCGTCTGGAAAATCGTTATAATGAAGAGACCGTTCCTCAATTCTGCTCTCATAGTGTGTAGCAGCTGGAGAGTCTACGTATTCCACGGCCGTCATGTTTCTGGAATAAAATTTGAAGCAACTTAAGTACAGAGTTGCACAACTATAGTACTAGTCATAGGAAGCAGTTTTCAGACAGTTATGAGCAAGATGCTTAACTACAGAACTCTATGAGGATGGTCTCTCGTGTGAACACTATATGCAAGTTTCTCCTAAGTACCTTTGCTCTAAATTAAAAAACCCTACTGGAGATTTTCTAGAACGTAGCGCATGGACTTTTCGAACATAGCCTTTACATAGGAATTATTTATTTCCTAATTTACATAATACTAATGCACGTGCAGATGTACGGTATGTGCGTACAAGTAAATTCTTCGATTACATTCAATGAGCATATAGATTCTACAAGGGACATTACGTTACAGAACGAAAAATCAGCAGAATATTTACAATGATAAACAGGAAGACCAAAAGACAGTAATGAAATGGAGTTTAGATGTTGAAATCATCTGGCTCAGGAAAAAGAGAAAACAAGAACGGAACGCTCCGGAATTCAGTTTCCAATCCCATCTGCGAAAGGTCAAGAAAAATTTGCAAAATAGTTTAAGTATAATTTAAGGAATAAAATTCGTAACAGATCTCAATGAAACTCGTTCAACCACTGTTTGTGTGTGACGCCTGACTCAAAGGAGCGCCATTTATTTGAGTTTCACTAAGAGCCAATTCCAAGGAGTAAAATTTTAAAATAAAACGCTCGTTCAATGTTAACTCTGCTCCAATGAGCTTACCCCCATCCAATCAGGTTTGACACCACAACTCTATTCCTATTGCATCACATGCGCTGCTCAAAATCCCTCTGATGCTACGAAGCCCTACGAGTCTTTGATAACAAATTGAAGCACACCCACTCGTAGCCAATAAAGTTGCAAATCTCATCGAGCTGATACGCCGAGATGTTAGTGCGGCACACAGGGCTGAAGAATTCTGATGGTCCGTGCCTGATGACGAAAAAGCCGTGGCTGCGTCTGGCCGGGGCTCCATCACTCGACAGCGGCACTTCGCTGCTGTTCCGTCCCGCAAGGCTTACTGAGGGGCGGACACGTTTTTAGTGACGTTTTAAATTGTATTCGAAAGGAATGAACATCATGACTCACAATTTGTTTTTCTGAATTTAGATCGGATACATTTGAATATTTTATCTTGAGAACATCAATAAAGTTTTCCACATCTTTTCCTAGTACGTGGCTAACTACTTCAAGATTACTACGCCTGAAATAAATTTATTCTAATTAGCACGCGTATTTTAACCCTACCAGCATGCTGACTAGTAAAATTAATAAACAGAGTGGTACACATATGAGCCAACACGTAGTCAATGTGTCAAGCTTAGTCCAATTCCAATACGAGACCAAAAATGTTTCGCTAGACATGCATGTCGTGCTACTCACTGCATCCGATCTCGTCCTCGCCGAAGGTGCAGTCAAACTTTTGGTCACAGACACGAATTTCTGCGACACACTGCTTGCTCTCACGGCACTCGTGCGACCCATCCGGGCACAGCGCTGGGCCACCGCCATATTATCGAGAGCGGTTAGTTAAATTGATATCGAAATGAGAAAAAAATTAGTAAAGGGAAAATTGGGATACAAAATTCCATCAACGCCGTTTCCTTTTAAGGAGCAGTCTAGCAAGGCTGAAATTTTTTTCAGTTTTATGATAAGCAATGGGAGCTAAATGGCCGAAAAGAATAATATTTTAGTTTAATATATTGAATAAAAAAATGGACTATTTTAAGTGATAGAATTCTGATGCTGCAAGGTGATTACATAGGATTAGCCTAATCTTGAAATTACAGTTCACCTATTGGAGTATTTCACGACTGGAGTTAAATTTTCAGAACTCGAGCACACGACGAGTCGATGATCAATACCGCGAACTCTATTTGTAAGAATGAATGTTTAGAAAATAAATTATCATAGAGAAAATAATCGCGCAAAATTAACCACTCTTTTTGGAAGAATGTACTTTACTTCGTCGCTGCTGTCGTAACAGGATACTTACGACATCCCTCGTCGCAGCTACCGTAACAGTAGGACAATTCCGACATCCCTCATCGCTGCTAACGTGAAAGTAGGACAATTACGACATCCCTCATCGCTGCTGCCGTAAAAGTAGGACAATTACGACATCCCTCATCGCTGCTACCGTAACAATAGGACACTTACGACATCCCTCATCGCTGCTACCGTAACAATAGGACACTTACGACATCCCTCGTCGCTGCTGTCGTAACAGTCAGGCACGCTGTCGCACAGCAGTGTGCGGCGTGTAGCGTGTAGACGCAGTACACATGTACAGCCGAATTCGTCCGATCCATCTCTGCAGTGACGGAAGCCGTCACACCTGAGCGTCTTTGACACGCATTGTCTGTCAAGAGAGAAAATACAAAAACAGAACGAAAATAAACGACACCAGCTCTTTTTCTCTCTGAAAAGGTTATTTTAACTTTTCACTTGAGTGACTTTAATAACGGAAATTCAGATACGGAATAAGCATTAACAGCCCTATTCCTGATCGATTTTGACGACGTATTTATAAAAATAAAGGAATTTGTTATGTTTGTACATATCAAGTTTAGGGTAAGTTGTCACGTGAAAATACAGGCCTGACAAAATTTTCAGTCGCTATTCGTTACGAGAATTCATTTCTATACAGCTTGTAATTCTATACAGCTTGTAACTAACTGAACGAAAGAGTCGATACATAATAAAAAGTTTTGGATTTTCTCGAGATCAACGACCTAACTAGTCGACCCTCAATACTATATATTATATCCTAAAATATTATGAAGTGGAAAATAATTTAAAAGAATATTTTACAACTATGCTACGAAATTCTTTCGTATTACGCATTCTAAACAATATAAAACTAATAACTCTACAGTTGTGATGTGTTTTGTTCATCCTGACGCGACTTCGAATTTTCAAAAATTTGAAAGAAGTTAGCGAGCACTGTGTTATTAAAATTGAACAAAGAATTATCCGACGAGTGTTGTAAACCCAAGCTAATGAACGAACTATTATTTGATCGAAAACGGTCTGACTTGTGCGGAAAACAAATTTAAAAATGTGTTGACAGAACTGTGATCAGCACAATGATATTTTACACTTATTATGCATTAAGCTAACTACTTGGCAGTTAAAATTTCACAACCTTTCGCATTTGTTTACCTACTCACAAAAATCCCGCCGTATTTTCTATTGATCGTTATTTTCATATTTTTTTCGAGAAACTAGGACAAAGAAAATACTACGTTTTCCTAATCGAACTGTTCATCAAATTCACATCAATATGATACTCATTTAAAACAGTGCCTGAAAAGTACATGTTGACTTCAGCTTCCCATAAACTTTAATTCAGAGTTGTAAGGAAACCTAATTCGCTAGTTTATCTACTCGCTTTGAAGAGCTAAGATAGCATGCATTAAAGAGAGCAGATTTCTTCACACAGCTTGGGAACAAGTTCACATTATCATTAGATAGTTGCTTTCTTTGCCAGCCTGTCGTTAACAGGATACGTAAAATGCGGATTTTGTTTTATTGGTGTACAAGTGCAGGTACTGTTGCCTCGAAGCAAATTTCTTGCTGATGTCGCATATTACTCGGTCGTGCATTTTGACACCGAGTACACAGAAATTGTGAGAGGTAACCGGGAGCTCAGCTTCTTCTTGCCAGCTGAAATTTCTACACAAATTTTCTCAGGCTGAGAAATCAACGTGATTGTACTAAATTTAACTTTCAAGGTAAACCAAACCGGTAGAGTTTTGCATTAACGTTACAGGTTTCCTTGCTAAATTAGAGCTTACAAGAGTTTGCTCACCTGTTTGTAGCGCAGGTGAAGGTGTCATTTGGACAGGCCTGGGTGATGACATCTGAAGGAGTGACAGCAGTGGACGTGATGGGTGCGAAGGGATGGTACGGGTGGTGGGTGGGAGCTTCGTCATGGGTGACTGTCTTCCCGCAGTTCGGGTAACTTTGCTCGTCTTCTGCATCCAAACAGTCGACCTTCATCGAAATTCGGAACAAAAGAAGTAAACAAGTTAATAACAATTTAAGGGAAGTTGTGAATACCAATTTCTAGGTTAAGATTAGTACTGCAATTCAAGAGCTGAATTTTGTAAATATAAACTTTAATGAAATAATTCTAGTTACTATCAAGAATAAAACTCAAGAAAGAACCAACACGTCCGTCAGAATCTGGCGTAATTTATTTTTTTGAAAGATTTTGATTTCTGATTATTTTCCCATACTTTCATAGAAGCGAGAGTGTTCTGGTTTCTTTCGCTATTTATTCCCTAGCCACTTCGTGTGTCAAATGTGAAGGATATCATTGTTGATTATTTTCTGCCGAGCCACACAACTGCTTAGCTGCACCGTAGGTACTACAGACACTGCCTTTCGAAAACCAGCTCCAGTGGATAAAATAGCCCAACACTGGACATACAGAGTGCATTAAAATCTTAAAAAACTCCAAGCTCATAACAAGTAAAATATTATTACAAATAATCAGATTAAATCTAGTAGGGAACAGATATATTCTTTTAAACCAATAAATACTGTATGTTACAGTTCATTTTTTGTTTCATTCTCGTTACAGTAGTAGCGTTCCTCGGAAAATCACCTACTAACAAGAATTATAGAGGAAATATCAGAACCAAGTTTTCCATATCCAGCCAGCTAAGCCCTTCAGTAACTGGCCAGTAACGAAGAAATAATACTCACACGGCCGTCACAGAACTTCTGCTGAGTCAAACTAGCATTCCAGGGCCGAGTGCAGTAATGAGCTGCAGAACGGCTTGCAGCAACGTGTCTCACTCCCACCGCGTCTTTCCCAGACTCTGAACACGAAGATGATGGAACAATTCTATAAAGATTTTTTCTGGCAGAAGGTAAGGCTGAGGCTCGAATTAACCTTAACACGTTAACCGCCACATGTACCACCGGTGGTACATTTGAGGATTTCACTTACCGCCGCATGTACCACCGGTGGTACATTTCCAAATTTTTAATAATTATTTTCAAAAATTTAAAATATTTACGGAAGGTTAAACGATAAAGTCGTAAAATTGTAAAGTCGTGGCGGTAGTGACAAATCTCTGATATCAGGCATGGCGGTTAACGTGTTAAGCTAATACACTCGAGTAAACACGTGATGGAATGGTAAGTCATCCCTAGCTCAACTACAAAAGTAAATCCACAATAGATTCCTGTAACCGATGCTACTAATTCCGAGGTTGGTTACTCAGTAAACCATCAATAAGTGACGAGTTTCATGCGCTACACATGCCTAGCTGAATTAGCAAGATATCGACTACTACGCTGCTTTGAGCGTAAAAATGAAGTTTGGTTCAACGTTCCACACATTTTAATAACCAACTTTACAACTTCCAAAAAAGATTTTAATACAGCAAAATTTAAATTTAACTGGTTTCATTTGTTGAATTCACCAATTTGTGCCACAATATTATACCTTACCTTTATCTTATTGAAATTAGAGTTCACCTCTGTTTTTTGACGAAGTCTTCACACGCGTCATTTCATACTCACATTACTCAAATTATATTCGTGTTGTAATGACTACTTCTACCTCGATTTAAATAGTCGCCTTTTTACACACTAGACATTTTGTTTTTCTAGTTTTTCTTTGGGTGAACACCGCACACTTCATCAAAGCGATCTACTTTGACGAAGTCGCATTCATAAAAAAAAAGAACACTCCTTGGTGGTGTACGCCTATACATTTAATATTTCTACATACCACTGAACAGAGCAAGTAATAGCAGGTCCTGAAGCATAGTGCGTACGCACCCAGGACGCTTGTGATCCATGGGAGATAGTAACGCACGCTCGTGTACACCCCGGGGATGTGGGGTTCAGCGCACCCCTTGCCAAACGAAACTATTCCATCCTGCGTCCAGTTGTCCCTGTTGCTGTGGTGGGATCAACAATATTAAAGTTGAAACAGATAGCTTATTTTCCAGGGAATTTAAATAAACGAGGCTATCAAACTATGTATAGGCGAAGAGACTGTGCTGTACAAGTAGTAAGGAAAGGGGGGAATCGTAAAATATTTAAGAAGTAATAGTTCTATAAAACATAGCGTTAGAAAGTATGAAAAGACGTTACGATGTGCTCCTTCGATCAAAACTCTAAGTTCAACATGGAAAACAGTGTTTGACATTGGAGATCACCGGTGGGATACTTTAGGCCTCCTATTTGTGATTATTAAATGTAAGGTATACACTGCTCGTCCTTGTCTAGTGTGCTCTTTATCATTCCAGCCGCTCAACCTCCCATTAGAATAGAATACATCAATAGAAACGAGCAGTTTGGCCTATTTTTAGGCTGCTTTCCAAGCATTCATTACCTAGTCGCAGTACATACTCCGGGTAGCAATAAATAATTTATGAAATAGTTGACAACCATTAACAAAAATTCACACAAACTTTCACTTCAGGATAGCATGATCTTTTTAAATTCCCACACCAATAGGAAGTATATAGAACGAGTTTTAAGCATAATCATTAATTCAACATAGTGGTACAAATTTTCCTCTTGAAAATTAGGAAACATTTTCAGCAAAAAAACGCATGAAATAAATCATCAGAAACCCATATTAAACAAATCATTAGCATTAATAAGTAAATCCACGTAGACAATTTTTAGTATGAATATGAGAAGTTTGATCGTGGTGTAGAATTCGAGACTGCCTCACCAGTCGAGGATGTTGCCTCTGAAGTGACACACACGGCACATAAGGGGTCCTCCTGAGTCTCCACTGCACGCGTCACGGCCTCCAGCCTCCAGCCCCGCACACAGCACCTGACATGACACACGTGACACCTGACATGACACGTGATAACACGTGACACCTGACACGTGATAACACGTGCCCATGTCACTGACATGGTGTTAAGCTGCGACGCTCGGTGCCACTTATACTAGTGTTTCCCATAAAAAATCGTCAGCCGACCGCGTAACTCTTTAATAATATCGACTAGGAATTCAGAAATGTACGTATAAAGAACAAGGGAAGCCTCTTATCATGTCAGAAAAATAATGTAACTAAACTTTAGGTGAACGCTTATTACAAGATGGCGGCTGAAAAAACAATATTTGTTCCAAACGGCAGAGACAACCTTCTTGCATCTCATTTGTTAAAGACGTTTGTAGTGTCCATGTTCCCGAAAAGTAAGACAAAATATTCCCCCTGACGAATATTGACTTCAAAAATCATGCTTTGTGTATATCACAACGATCCTCTTTCACTACAAGTGAAACTAGTTGAGAAAAACTATCAGCGGAATGAAACAAATTACTGATAGAAAGCGATGGTATGAAGGATCGGGGAAAGCTAGGAAATCGAGTCACTAAATAGGCTCTTTTCCAGCACGCAAGATACATATACATGGAGTATAGCTACAATAAAAGCGCATTGTAGCGTTTTTGTAGAATATCATTACAATACAAGTGACAGGATAACGCTACAAATGCTCGAATCTACTGGATTCATAAGACAAAGCTGCACAATCAAAGTGGCTAATTTAAAAAAAATGGCAATAGTTTAACTATCTCTCAGTACGGTGCCTTGTCACTCAGTTGGCTTGGAACTGTCGATCTGAAGAGGATTACTACGTATGGGGAGGGATTACGGATTACCAATAGCTTGAGGAATTATCTTGAAATTATCTTCAGCAGAAAGGGGAGTTAACTTGTTCCGGGAAGCATTTCCTTGTAATGGGGAGAATCTGGCACCGATTCAGAAAGTGAGGATAACAGAATGTTACATTATTAGTGTGCTTATTAGTAGCATTTTATTCCTGGTTTAACCATCGCAGCCAAAATTGGACCGACCTCATCAGTGATGCACGGTATTGAGCGGCATTTCTCGTTTATTTTGGGGGTCACGCATCATTAAGGGATGGGAGTAGATACCAGGGTTAGGCATAACAATATTTCAGAATGCTACTGCTGCATTTAAAAAATTTTTCTGAACCTGTGTACCGATGTTTTGTTCTAGATTTCTCACCTGCTCAGTGTTCGGGACCCTGCGTATACCGTAAACCTGCTGGCATGTTGCCAGACTGCTGATGGGCACGACGGCGTTCTGGAGTTTGTCGACTGCACGAAGGCACGAGTCACGCGTGTAGTGAGTAAGCGAGTTCGCTTTATTTAATTATGCACAATACAAATTAATACAGTTTCAAAATATTTTTGATTCAGGTTCATAAGGATTAAGTATCTCGGATAAAAGCAAAACTTAACTAACGCAGACGGCTTCTATGAAATCTGCTAAGAAAACCTAGTTGGTAGCTAAAGAATACGTTGGCAAAAAAAATGAACTGAAAAGCTAGTCTTGGTACTTCTACATAACTATGAAGCCAAACTGACACTACGATGTTTGAAGCTGGCCCCACGACTCCAAGCACGGGGCCCCACGACTACAAACGCACGGGGCCAAATTCAAGCCTCACCTGTATGTGTTCTGGGCTTAACGAAGCCCCAACCTGCTATCGCACACTCTTGTCCAATGGTCCAAATCTTGTCTGCGTGAGGCAAGCACACCGGACGCACCCATCTGTTCCCATAATTGAGGACATTAAGCAGATAAAAATAAAACGCTACTTGGATTTGGTAACCCTCACATTCTTCGATACTTCGACGACCATCGTAAAAAATGCAATCTTTCACTGTAAGACGTGTACTCTATAAACGAGTACTTTAAAAATAGATTGATTCTGTAAATGCCGTTTCGTTTCTACGTGATAAAGCAAATTTAAATAAAGTAACCATATATCTTGATTAAATTTATATCACGTGAAAATATATCCCACGGATTTTGCTGCCTTCAGTCACTGTCGTATCAATCTTCTCAGTTTGGTACTCTAACCTTGATGGAAAGTTGCATAACAGCAACAACAAGTCACTCAAATTTAAGTTAACGAGCCTTTTCACATGAAACTCTTATTAACTGACGTTTTATAAACCATAGCATTATTTTACTCTATATTACTGTTTTTCAACTTTATTATCTTCAAAAAATTTTCATAAAAACGACAACGAATCACCCCAAAACTTTTTGATCGCTAATATACTTTATCACAGAAAATGTGCCGATTTGTTTACAAATTTTACCACCTAAACCGCATGTTTAGGTACCTAAATTCTACCCCTTCTACGCAGCGAACGGAAGAGCTTAATGAAGTACAAATAAAGGTTCTTAACATCTTAGTGCAACTCGACTGCGAACATAAAATTGATCGATCAGCGAATATTTTGCCAGTCTGGGATGACTCAATTGAGTGTCGCGATGCTGGATTCCAGATTCCGTACGAGATTTCATTGATGAACTTGCGACTCACGGATGCATGAGACAAAGAGACTAAGCAACATACGCTATCAATAAATACTTTTTGCTAGGAACCCGAATTTGATGCATGATGTTCAATTGAATGTTTAGTTTGAAAATGAGATTTTTATAGAAAAAATTTCCTTCTGAAAGGATATGTATACTTCACAGATGTGCAATGGAAGTTATATGGTTGTAAAATTAGGATAAATAATTCCTCATTTTCTGTGACTTGTTCTCTATGTCTAATTTAATTAAACTGAAAAACTTCTCATACTAGGGTTTTACAGTATGCACGATATTGTGTATTATACTACTAAGTCTTCACAAGAAATTATTTCAAGTTTCTGTTGCACAGTTCGTAAACGCACCCACAGGATTTAGTCGTAATGAAAACCTTAATTACTGAAAATTTTCCCACCAAATTTCTTTACACCAGAGAAAATAAATGGCTTTCGTACCTTTTCAAAGTGTATATATTTTTATACAAGATTAGTTAAATCTATCTCAATCTCTAAGCTAAATCGATATAACTCTCAGAAATTTGATCACACAAAGGTCAGAACTTCATTGCAGTACAAGCAACAAAGTTGAGAGACGACAGAGTTGTCAGGGGCGGAAAATAGGCTCATGGATAGAGCTGCTCACCTCCACCGTTGCCTGCAGGTCCGACTAGCTACCTTAACTTTAATTAAATTACGAGAAGTTCCGATACTGCTGAGTTCTAGCTATGGCTTCATATCGCTTCATATCTACTCGCTTCAAGTTCCAAGTCCAGAAGCTATTTGACAAAGCATAGTAAGTTGGAGGCTTCGGTACACGCATTCGAAATGAAATTAGTGCAAATAGTTTTGGAGTGAAACTCATTTGAATGGAATATGATATCAGAAACAACGAGTCATTTTTGGATTGCTATCATATTCCCACTCCCTACACCAATCACGCAAAGGCACAAAAGAAAAATGAATGGAAATTAACAGTCGTTAACAGTCGTGAAATTAACAATCCTTCTTCCCACAAATTTCTAGTTCTCCCCACTTCCTCTACTTTTGTTTGTAGTGCAAATAGACATTTTCTCACTGGTTGCTACAATAGTCAAACAGGCAACAAATCGCCTGATTTTTACTGCAGAAACCAAACGAAGAAAATGAAATCATGAGCCGAGAGCACTTCGGTTGGGCTATCGGCATCTCACTTGTTCAAATGGAGAGGCACTTCGAGTTCCAGTACAGCGATGTCGTTCACCAGCGAATTCGAGGAGAAATTCACATGCACGAAGATTTCTTTGACTGGAGCGACCTGTACTGTCGGTCCATATGTTGACCGCCGGTACATACCTGCCATCACTTCGTATACATGGCGTCTTGAAGCTCTGTAGGGGACAATTCAGGCAAAGCAAAATTAATGAGCAAGAAATACAAGGTTTTAGTGCAGGGCGTTCTATGTTAGGATTCAGGGTCACG
This sequence comes from Trinorchestia longiramus, assembly GCA_006783055.1. Taxonomy (NCBI): domain Eukaryota; kingdom Metazoa; phylum Arthropoda; class Malacostraca; order Amphipoda; family Talitridae; genus Trinorchestia; species Trinorchestia longiramus. The sequence goes on from VCRD01000088.1 coordinate 501,274, forward strand.
TAACAAACTTTACCCATGGAAATAACTTTGTGCGCTTCAAAGTCAAGTAGTAATAGGATAGTGGAGAAGTAAATGTAAATTATTCACGTTAGTGATTTAGCAATCACAACTTAAACTATAGCCGAATGAGGTCACATACTAATTCATTAAGTCCCTGAAGCGAAATAACGACACAGAACTGCAATATCTCAAATTGAGATAGGCTACTTAATTTAGTTTTGATAATTTTTTCAGAATTTGCGCTCTATGGGAAACTGTATAAAGTTTGAATAATCCTCAGCTTACTACACATTTATGAAACCATGTACGAGAATCGTGAATTATGAATAAATTGTTAGAACATGGAAAATGGTATAACGCTATTTGAAAAACCTGACTGTCGAAACTCAGATTTACTGTCGAGATTGGTAAATTTAGAACAAACAAAATTCTAAACGATTGCGAGAAGTTGCATTGTTTTAGCATGTTGTCTGTTATTCTCTGTACGTAGGTAGCACGTATGTGGTTGACGACGTGGGATTCACCTCATACAGTGGGCAGCGACCATGACATGAGTGGCTGTCAGCACGGTACCCCCGCAGTCGTGCTCACCATCCTTCCTCAGTGACAAGATCGAGGGCCACGACCCTTCGTCTGCGAATACTCCTCCGATGATGCGCTTGCACTGTCCCTTCCGCTCTGTGTGTGTTGTTTTCAAGTGATAACAGCAAGGACATGACTTCATCATTGCGGAAAATGACCATAATAGACCACACATGACTTGCTGCCATCGCTCAAGGTGACGGAGCATGAATGCAAATACTTCTCTAGAGTGGATACCCCCCGGTCCACGACGCGCAGGGTCGTTTTCAAACATGACTTTTCAATACCTTTCTGTCAAGTTCAACTGGGTGTAAAATACTTATTTGTGAAACCTTTCTTGTATCTTGAGTAGAGCTTGTAGGAATATAGATTTTACCGAACAACCAATATTCATGTATATTCAGAGCCGAGTGTTTCAAAATGCAAAAGTTTGGACACATGTCACGATCACGTATTATCCTTGTTTTCTTATAGTACAATAGAATTGCTTTGAAATTCTAAGCGAAAATAAAAATCAATGCCAACGTTAAAGAGAAAATAACTTTGAATAACTTACGAGTTTTAAGTATTTTCTGCATTAACGACCCTCGTTAATTGAAGAAATGTTGGAGACACTGTACGAAATAATTCACTACTTGTTCAATTAGACGATTATAATGTAACCTTTGACTTAAAGTTATTAACCTATAGCCTAAACTTGCAACAACAAAAATTCTAAGCTATGCTATCGAAATAACGAGTACCGACTTGAAAATAACATAGTCGAGTACTGGTTTGGAAATAAAATGAAACAGTAGTTGCTTGGAAATGAAGTAACAGTCATCGTTCGCACTCAAGATGACCTGACAAGAACGGTCTAGCGCAGCACCTTGAAACTCAGGGGCTTTGACGTCTATGGAGCTGTGACAGGAGGGAGGGGCACACACAGCGTAGACCAGCCCTCCGCTGCACGCGGTCACACCTCCAGCAGGTGTTGCCACTGTCGTGAACAAGTCTTGCTCGAGTCTGGAAGGAAACAAAGGTGTGGAGGCAGTTCTAAGCAAAATTCTAGACAGATAGCTAGTCTACATTAGGGAGTTTGATGTTACTTATTGTTCGAGAAAAATATAAAGTGAAAAATGTAAAAAAATTAGGGCTTCAGCAAACTGGCACTGGCTTCACAATTTGGAATTTGTAATCAAACTAAGAATGACAAGTAAAATGAAGGTACTGCAAACTAATGATAAAAATATTAAAATTATTATATGGAACTAAATCACTAAACTGGATTCATTCCTCCATTCGAAATCATTTTCTCTAACAATTATTTCATTGTATGCCGAGTTATGTAATGCATGATAACTCTACATGCACGAGGTTTCTAAAACGCACATCGGGAAACTGCAGATAGGAACACAAGCAAAAATAAGTATACATTTTCAAAGGAACGCTAGTGTTAGGAAAAAAATTCAATATCAACACTCAACGTAAAAGTTGCTCAAAATATTTCCGTGAAATACCTACTCCACCACTAGGGACAATTTCACCGTTTTAGCGTGACTTCGATCACACTGCTTACCTTTCACCCACGACATCATCACACAAATTTTTTATTTGCGTTTCCAGATCTTCAGTGACGGCATCACCCGCGCAAACCGATGACCAGGAATCGCCTGTTCTGGATTGCAGAAACCCCCGCGACTGCCAGCCTCTGGTTGCCTGTGCGTAGACAACAAAAATGTAACACTGGAACGGATAAAATTAAGCAGCATCGGAGACTATTTCGGGCTATGAGGCCCACCCACTTCAATTATTTTATGACTAATTATTTCATTGAATTATGCCTTTTATTAAAGTCAGAGTTTCATTCTCAAAAATATTGAATGACAATTTACTGGATTGTTAACTTTGACACTGGGCCTTTCAGGCCCACTTCGTTGTTCCAGGGTTAAACAAGCAAACAAAAACGTAAATTTCCAATAAAGTTGGTACATAAAAAATTTAACAGCAATGATTTTTAAAGATTCCTTATTTTAAAATCCATAAGTGGTAGGTATTTTGTGCACACTGTGGAATGATGATATAACAGCAGTACATAGATCTTATCTAACTTCAATTACAAGCACTGCTGTGAACTTGTCTAGATGCTCCAATATTCTTGAGCTTTCCTATGAATTCATGGAAGTTCATTTAATCACGATGTTTTCGTAGTTATGTATTTCTTGTAAGGCAGATATTTAGGAAAATATGTGTATGTGTATCGGTGCAGTTGATTTTCTACAAATAGGCTGCATTTGAAAGGAATAATATTAGACTCTTGTTTCATAACTAAGCGTGTACCACATAAAACCCCGAATTTTTATTTCAGCAAAATCTTCACATACAACTACCGGACCTAAAGAGTGATGCAAACAGTAAATGTTAGAAGCTAGTCGCAGAAATTTGATCCTAAATCCAGTTTTTAGGATTCTCCTTGAATCCCGTCTTCAGGAAAAATCCTGTCCCTGTTTGTGTTGCTCGCTGGAATTTGATCTGCGTCTAAAATTTTCCCTCCGTATTTTACGACAGATCAAACAGAAAACTTTCCTTAACATTTTATCTCATGAAAATTTCCAACAAAAGAAAACTAGTAGTACGTCAACTGCAGGGCTTACATGGAGACAAGACCCTTTGAAGTGTTTTGTGATCATCCATAATATTTCAATTCGTCCAACACTTCCCTAAGCAAAAGTGCAAATTGGAGTGTGCAGAAAAAATTATCCTCTGACTTTATTTGTTCTTATTGCTATTCGACACCAGCGAAGCTATGTTTTACATTAAGACCGTGCCTTTCATAAGTCCTTGTTACGTAGTCATTACGCGGGTCAAAACAAAACTGCGAGGCTCATAAATTCCAATTCAACGCGAAACGAGCATTGCCTGAAAATTTGTACAAACCTTCAAGATAGAAAACTCGCCAATTATTTCAAAGATAATCTGTAAAATTTCCTGCGTTATAAATAATAAAACTAGAATGGGTTGTGTATTTGCATGCACACTGTGGAATGATGCGTATCTAGTAGAACGTTCAATACCACAATCAAAAACTCACTCAAAATAGTGAACATTATTTACGAAAATATATTTAATATTGACAGACAACAAATCTTACTTGAACGCTGGCAAGGAGTCACGAATTTTTTGTTATGAAAATGGCTAAAGCTACGCTATCTAATTGCATCATTTCCTGAAACTGGGACAGTTACGGCAGTCTCTGGACCATTAAACTGGCGTGTTAAATTTTAAGTGCCTTTATTCCTGCAGATACAAGACTGTGCAGGCGAAATGACTGCGTCAAAGCAGGTCACTCGTGCTCTAACTAGTGGTCATGCGCTCGTTCAGGAAAATTTTAAATAAAAGCCAGTAATTTGGTTCATACTAGGAGTTTGACCTGTTGAGGAACTCGTGCTATGAGCAAATTAATAATTGTTTTGCATACAGCGAGCGTTTCCATTTCATGAACATGGGCGAGAAAATTTTATGGTTCTATGCTCCCGCGAGACACCGGCTCCCGCGAGACACCGGCTCCCGCGAGACACCAACTGACCTGAATGCTTCGAGGGTCTAGGCTTAGCCGGACACAAGCCTCGTCAGATCCGTCTTTGCAATGACGGAATCCGTCACAAATGTGTCTCTCCTGCACGCAGAATGCTGCCCCACTGGGGTCTGTGGGGAAGCACGCCGTCTCGTCTGGTCCGCATGCTGTATGGGGAACATAAGGTAAAATTATCTCTTTTCAAATGTGCAAGTATGTTTCTGTATGAGGCACCCCATGGTGTTAACCACTCATACTTCATTGTGTGCCAGGCAGGAAGGCTCGCACAATAGTGAGCAAGTTTTGATCAACAATGCGGTAAGGAAGAAGTTTTAAACATTTAAGAGATCATGCAGCATCACAGGGCTTACGAGTACAACATATTCGGGGCATTCAACCTATGAAATGAAGTGGTCGTCTAAAATAATTGACCTCTATAGCAAATAGAACAAAAGTTGATATTCTTTTACACGATACTATTTACATGATACTAGAAGAACTACACGCATTCCTTATCGGAAATCGACAGTTTGGACAATGAGGTAAACAATACTAATACTTGGAGTTTTAGCAACCATTTCGTCTTGGAAAATCGTGAGTATACTCGCATGACGTATGCGTAAATACACCTTCCTCGGCACTCTCTTCTCCACGGTAGCAGGATAACTTTTAATAATTTTTCTATGGGATACGAAAGCCTTGAAAAAGGGAATGTAGCTCCATCTCAGACCAGTGCTGTTACTGCTCTAATAGAACCAGTGTCATGAGACAACACCAGACGCTAGGACACAAACCTACGAGTTCTGGTGCCCCTGGGTGAGAGGCTTTAGTTTTTTAACACTCAAAAGCCACAATAAGGAAAATAAGCTTTAAATAAAAGGATCAATTCAGTGCTATATGTGCTAACTCAATTCTGTCATCGCTCCAGTGATTATACAATATTTTTGTACCTACGTTCCATTCAAAATTTACCGGGTAAAATTAGGATACCCAGTTACTCACGCCCACATCCCTTCTCGTCACCGCCATCAGGGCAGTCCTCGTACTCGTCACACAAGAAGGCGGCATCGATGCGTCTACTGCAGGTGCAGTTTAGCTCATCCAGACTTCCTCGGCAGTCCACGACTCCGTCACACTCCTGCTGGGGTGTGATGCACCGCACACGGCCCTCCGCCCCAGGGTCCTCACACTGGCGACCGCCCCCACAAGGAGGTTCCACTTGTGGACTTGGACTGCGGTTGACTGAACCCCGATATTCATGTTGAAAATATTTAATACATGCTAAAAGATAGTTGTATACATATATACATATCAAACTAAGACGAGTGTGATTAAAAATAGTGTTATATCATAGGCTCTACTAGTATAGCTAAAACACAGTAATATAAATTATTCATTGATACTAGCACGAGTCACTACACTATCATCCCTGGTACCTACATTTATCACCTCTATGAGATTGCTCACGTGTTTATCTAGACTGTTTCAAGAAACATCTTTATGTGCACCAATCTTACTTCATAATGCCAGTACTGCTGTTGCTAAACATTTCTAAATGTAAGAATATTTTTTTTCCTATTAAGCTATTCGTTTGAAGTTCTGTAACCTGTTATGCGTTACTTTAAATGAATTTTAAATATTGCGTGGACGGGACTTTTCAGCTACAGCACTCTCGATGTGATACTTTGAAGTAATTGCAAATAATAGAGTAGCTTATAAGTGATAGAATAAATTCTACACCGTACTACGCATGCAGGGTATCTGTTTCTCCTTTTGATCAGGTGGTAGTGATTTTATCAGGTTCTACGAAAGAGCTTTTTCTCTTTCCTGAGTTGAGGCTGTTGTATTACTAGGGTAATACCACAGGACTGTCCTGCAGGACTGTCCTGCTTCAGGCAGGACTGTCCTGCTGGTGAGCATCCTGCTCTTTGTGCTACTCCTGAGGAAATTATGGCTGTGGATGCCATTACAGAGAGATGAAAGTAAATATTTCGAGTTTATAGTGAAAATATAGTGTGCAAATAGAAACTAATTTATCCAATTAGTGAGATTCATTGATATCAAATGCAATTAAAGTAAGAGGTAAACAGTAGAAAGCTTTACGCCCCCTCAAAAAAGGTTTATTTTTAAAATACCAGCGAAAAGGACACTAATTGGTTGCTTGTTACTTCCTGCATCACGAGGTGACTTGTAAAGGAAAACATTTCCGTGCCTTCCTCTCGAGCCATTATTTGGGCGACGCAAGTTTTGATCATGATAGAAAAATTTAATATCAGTCTCTGTAACATTTTTTAAGGAGCACTTTCAAAACTTCTTCTCAGTGACGTGTGGAAACTGAGATAAAAGTTTGCCAAAAGTCAAGTTAAGTATTCCCATACCTACAGTTATTTTAATTTCTCCGCCGATTGAACCTCCGAGGAAGTTTTTAAAATGTGTACAAAATCATCTAATGAAGGAATTTTACTACTATATTTCGCTTAGAATATGTTGTAGCTCCTCCGTACTAAAATGTAACGTTATAATAAAACTGTATGAACGTGTTACTAAATTAACAAATCACAAAACTTTGAGAGTATTCACACAGGCTGCTCCAGCGTCTATTCTTAAAAATAGAGGATAGTCTGGCATAAAGTTTCCTGCGAAAACAAGGTACTTAGAAGAAAAGTATTATTGTAATACAGAAATCCCATGGAAAATTCGATTCAGGAATTTGTATCAATTACCCATACCGAAACGCCTATATCATGACGGTATAAAGATACTCCAATTGTAATTATCAATATAGAATCAGATTCCAAAACATTCGATTGCTTACAACGTGACTGATCCTCGACAAATATTCAGGAAGTGTGGGAATAATTTTTTATTCCTAAATTGAGGTTAGGGCACAGGACTTGCAGCTCGAGTTGCACTAGGTGCGACAACATAACTTCCTTTTTTCAAAGCGCTTTGCTATGAAAAAAAGGAAGTTACACCAGCACTTCCCCAGTCAGAGTGCAGTGTCATTACCACGTGGATGCTGGATTTACAACAGCAAATGAATTATTTAAGGGGCAAAAATTTGCTTTGAATATTAGCATCGATTTCAAGAGACATTGAGCAGGAATTTGAGTACTTACATAAAAACTGGCGCTTTGTGAACTGAGAAGACCTTACGTTGCTCCTAGAGCTTGCGTTTACGGGAGCACCGTCAGCAAGCATTGACGAGAACACTGCTATTGAAACTGGAATAAATATTAACCATGGTTCCATTGTGGAATAACAATTTAAATAATCTATTTAAATAATTTTACTAATTTTGATCACTGATACACCAATCAAAGCTCTGAAAAATAAATTAACAGTTGCAGGTAGAGGAAGAATTAGAAAGAAAAATTCATCAACAAGTTGACATATTGACCAAACATTTTCTGTCGGGAAGAAAGAAAAATTTTACAGCAACGAGTGAAATTTGTAATTTAAAATCGTCTCTCGTAATTTTACCTGACGTTGTAAAATCCATTTTTGAAATTCCTTTACGTGCGTTTTCTAAAAATTACATGTACAAAAACAATAGAACATAATATCCAAATAGAAAAACGAGTGAGATTGTCAGGTCTTAATCTGGATTCTTAATTTGTTTATCAGAAAATACTCGAACGTATAAACTTCCGAACACGAACTCGTAAAAAGATTTCGAAATATGTTCAAAATTGGAGAAACTATTCTAAGAGCGACCGTACCTATCACACTGAAATATTCCTATTTTTTGCACGCTTCTGAAATGAAAATGTGGTTATTTTAACTATGCCACGATGAATTTGTTCATTTTTATGCAAATTCTTGGCCTCCAACTTCATGTATTGTCAAACACTTGATCACAGTGATGGACATCATCGACACCATTTTTCCTTCGTTAACTAACCAATGAAATCTATGTTTTCTCGATTAATCTACTTCACTTTATTAGTTCATGTTTTGACATTTGAAGTGTTTGTTATAAATAGTGTCATTTTTCCTTTTCACTGCGCGTGAAATAGAAACCGCACTTCGACTGAACATAAAACCCGTTTTCGAGTTAAAAACATCTCATACTTTACTCTATGAAGAGCCCAATTGTCGGGTTTTGTTGAAGTGCAACGGTGAAGAATATTTTGACAGAATATTATTAATTAACAGGTTTTTGGAAACCCATTTACGAATAATGGTACCCAACGCTAATGGATCATTGTTCCGAAATTATTTGAAAAAAGGCATTTAGTATTTCTATGGCTCCTGTTGGATTTAGGCCTAATATTCCATTATTCTCATTAGACTAATATGTAACATTCATTGAAGTAGGAAATTGTGTGGCTAGTGTGGCTGCCTTTGATGCATTCAGAATGAATATGATGAGAGTAATCTGTCGGAGCTTTTACTCCTGTATAAAGTTAGCGGGCAACCTCCATGCGACCGAACTTCTTAACGAGACAAGTTACTCCCTCAGAGACCAATGCTTGCCCCGCCCCCACATCCAGCGTCTGCGTAGCTAGTGTCGTATTTTTAGACAAAAAGCATTTCTACTGAAGTCACGCTAATGGGTGAAAGTGATATGCTAATGGCAGCAGAATATTAGGTTTCACATGAAGCTTTCTCACTAATAAATAGGACAGCAAGAGTTAAGTAGTCAAGGTTTCTCACCAATTAATAGAATGATAAGTTATGTAGTAAAGGTTTCTCACCAATAAATGGAATGATAACAGTTAAGTAGTAAAGGTTTCTCGCCAATAAATGGGTTGATTACAGTTAAGCAATCAATGTTTTAAATCAGCATCGGCACTGCAGAGGAACTATGACCTGCTCACGCTGCCCACATCAAGCACACAGAAAAACCCTTCTGAAGAATGCAACGTGATAAGTTAAAGATCAAATTATTTCAGCAATTAAGCTATTTAGCAAAAAGTCTTGACCTGATTCAAAAATGAAATATTACCCACAGCAAAATTCTTATCAAACAAAGGTAACACGCATTATGAGAAAATAAATGCGTGACATGAAATACTGTGCTGCAAATGTTTGCTAAAATTAAGATGCACTTAAAGTGATTCAACATTCATGGGAGGTTTATGATACATCTGCTTAGTGTAATCAGAGCTAGTGTAAGCAGAAGTAGTGTATTACAGATACCAACTAATCGAGATCACAGATTAGCGGCCCAATTAGCTTCACGACAATTCGTAAGTTTACTCTACCGAAGCGTTAGTTTTTCTGTGCGAAAATTTATTCAGTTTAGATATTGTCAACGAAATTTTGGAAACCCGTAGAAATCTAACAAAAAGGACTCTTCTTCTTGTACAAATAATAAAGAATATTAAGTCAACACCACGGTTCAACAGTATTTCGCAAATAGCTAATGTACAGCGTCTACACCATATTTTGTAAGCTATTTTCAGATTTTTAACTGCTCAATCTGATGATTACATCAACTGCCTCGGCAACAGTAAATTAAAAATCTATCAGTGGCACAGACACCTTAGAAAAATCAATATAAAATTTTTAACGAATGAAACAATTTAGAGAAATTATCTCTGAGTTATACTGAGGGTTAAACAGGTCATTAGTTGACATACGTTACTAAAATTAGAAAGTTTATTTGAATGAAGACACTAGGCTGGATTGAAAAAACAAAATGGAACCTATTTTTGCACTTACTTGCGGTATGACAGTTTTCCCCATGAAGCTTGCCAAGGATTATTCAAAAATAAACTTTTTTACGTACTGCAGTTTGAGTTACTCGTACTCTATGTTTAAAAGGCCGGCAGTCTCTTCCGTTTAACCAAGAATTCAAGAATGAACCCATATTAATTCATCCCCAAAAATAAAGAGGCACTTTAAACAGCATATCCATAAAGTATTCACATACGTGAAACACGAGTACACCTGAGCACGACTCCATTATAAGAGACGACCATTCAAACAACTCTGGTAGAATTCCTCCCATTGCATCACACGTGGTGCAATGAAGCCGCCGGTGATCTTCTTCTTCCTCGGCATGTGACTGACAAAACTGACGTTGCAGCATTTCCCGATATTTATGTCGAAGCCCCTGAAATTTTCTTAGAAAACATGTATTTACTCTCGCTTAACAGAACGTGGCTTATTATACATTACAGGGCTCATGTTTCGTCGTAATATTCCTTCCAAAATTTTCCTGAGTGTTATTTATTTATTTTTGATAACTTTGTAAATTTTTCAAGTTCCTGTTCAGAAAATTAATTAAAGTGCTCTGAAAATTTATTGATTTTTTGTTTATGTGTTTAAATTTATCAAATTTTGTTGACAATCTTTCGAAGTGATTAGTAGAAACGTACCGGTATATCAACAGTAACTGCATTCGAGAAGGCATTCAGAGAATACATTTCTCACAAATACGTGTATTCTCGTCCTAGGGTGACGAAATAACGCAAATTAGGTAAGGTTCGTTGCTATCAGACCCCAATAATAATATTCATACACTTGGCCAGTTTTTTCTTGTGACCAGTTTCTTAGTGAAGAAATAGGCTTCTTAGCTTGTCGGTAAGAACTTTGTGGTTATTCATTCAATTTTGATTACTAGAAACCAAAATTAAAAATAATTCGGAAACCCAAGGATGGAATAAAAAAATTCAGTCGTAAAATCTTTTACTCCATTTAACGAATATATTGACTCTCTGGCTACTCTATTTATCACATTATTGACAGTGCTTCTCCAGCTACATCAACCATTGAAAAGCTCGCAGTGACATCTGGTGGCAGTAAAACTCCACCAGGTAAACCTGACTTATAGTTTTGGCCTTGCCTGGATGGTCGACTTACAAATTGATATAATTCCTGCACAAGCAAAGGTGGTTACAAATTTTTCATAACGCTTGTATGTTCTCATATACCTGAGAGGTCTATATAACATGTACATGATAAGTCCTGGTAGCAATCAGGTTTGAAAAATTCACTCAATAATTGTACATTCGAGTGTTCCTGGTAGATCGATCTTGCTGAAAGATTTCCATGACAGACTTAAGTTAGAGGACCGAGTATGACGAATTTGAGGATACACGTCACTCTCAACCCTGAACATGATGTTCAATGAAAAGTGATTGGTCATTCAGAAATTACGATTTCCATGAAAATAAATAGTCGCAGAAAGATAAAATGAAATCATCATTTAGACTGACACCCGACAACAGCTCAAGTTTTTCGCAGCTTAAATCGAGTCGACGTTTTCACGTTAGAAAAACTATTCCATTCCAGTTCTGTTCTACAATTTAGCAGTTCAGAATATTTGGTTCATAATTTCAATCACAACCTAAGTAGCCGTTCTGTATGACATAAAAGTTTTTTAACCTCTCCCTAAGAATGGAGGATGGAGAAAATTTTTGTACCCAAGTCCAGGGTAAAGGATATGCGTTGATATGTAACACCCAGTGATCTGCTTCAAGAAATTATTGCATTTTTCTGCAGTTGCAGACTCAACATTGGTAGAGGTGTACATGCCATAGGTGACACTGCACAACCAAGAACTACTCAGTGAAAAGCCAGCAGATTAGAGGCAGGAGAGTCGCTATTGATTACGGAACACGGAACCTTTAAATCGAAAGGTTGTAGTTGCAGAATCTTTGTATTCATTTCATTCCTTAAAACAAATGGCCGACAGTATTTCTTTAAGAATGCTTATAGTACTGATTTTTTTCGTCAAAATTCTTTTCATAAGCCATCGGTTGAAACATGAATTTGCACATTTTCCCAAAAATACTAAAAGATGATGTAACATCCTAGCGCCCTCGCGTCTAAGTTGACATGTTAAACGATGCAAGTCTCTGTATAGGTTCGAATAATCATGAAATTTTTATTTAATGATCAAATATTACAACTTGCTCTCTGGCAAACGTTTCCAGAATACATTTTTATGCTTGTAGTTCCTTTCCAATCTCTTAAAGCTGTACTCGATGTGTAGTGTTACTAATTGGAGACATGTACGAGTACTACAAGATAATACATTTTGCAACATATTACGTATATGAATGAAACTTTGAATGCTTGAATGAATTAAATATTAATATTTTCTCAATTAGAATTTTACTCATTACACATCAGAATTTTATTCATATCACTCACTGCAGGTAAAATTTTATTCATTCCGTTAGCATACCATTCTAATCATTCAGACATAGGTTGATAAAACTTTCGTTCTTGACGAATTTTTCATATCTGAAGTCCAGAGTTTAATTCCGAACACTAAATAATTTCTATTCCTGCGGGAATCATTTCTTTTTTCGCATATTGTTTCATAACTAAACGAAATCAACGGCAATTTAAAGATAAAGTTACCTGGGTGGCAGTTTCACTGACTCCCACAGCCAGTTCCCAAGACGATGGGTGCTAGAGCATTCTTCTAGGTACCACCAGCCCGGCTGAATTAATTAAAGACAGAGAATACAGAGAGAATGGCTTTCACAATAATTAAGTTTGCATGCCACTGAAGCGTTATTATGAAGTGTGGACTTATCCACTTTCAAGGGAGAGGTATTTGAAAGGACTTAGTCTCTCGCTTTGAAAGGAAACCATGGGAGGATTTGGTGGCTTCAACGGTGCAGTAAACTCTGCATGGAGAGTAGAGTTCAGTTCACTTAGGAAGAAATTTTGAGGACCAATGTTAGTTACTCAAGTAAAATATTGTTTCGTGAGGCAGACAGGCAATTAAAAAAAAATCGTCTAAAAATGGAACCTGAAATATAGAAAAAGCGTTCATTGAGACAAAAATTTTCGTCACAATCTTTTGTACATATTACCTAAAAATGTAACAGTAACTCCAATCTCATATATATATATATATATATATATATATATATATATAT
>VCRD01000088.1:514290-532959 GCA_006783055.1 Trinorchestia longiramus
ATATATATATATATATATATATCAACATTGGTAGAGGTAATATTCGGGATTCAACATTGCATATTTTCCAGAAGAATATTCGGGATTCAAATGAAAATTATCTCTGGAGCGCGTTTTGTATTCTAGTCTAGTCATCTGAGATCACAATACCATCACAAAATTCCTCACTAGTTCATATTTTGACCCTCAAAACATCAATACAAAAGGATTCTCGCTACCAAAGCGCAATCAACAATTAATGATGTAAAAATATTATTTTAACGAATGCACTCATCGCGACTAATGCAGTTGTTAACATGACAATTAAATCATATTTTACGTACGGTACTATTATGAATAAAACGAATCTTTCATCACACAAAAATAAATTATTATTTTCGTCGACAAGTCCTCTTTCAAGAAAATCCATTTGTAAAAGTAAAATGAATTGGGAGAATTTTTTCCTGAATTTTCTTCTTGGACTCAAAGTGTATTGTGAAAATTTGTGTTTTGTTGCTGAATTTCTCGTCGGTTTTATTGAAAGTGACTAGAAGAGGAACAAAAAATAAGTGATCAGTCTCCTCCGTCATACTACATATTTTCTAAAGTAGATGTTCGGTGTTTGGAGATTTCAGAGTTTCATGTAAGCTAAATGCCAAGATTCAAGTCACAGGACTGTATTCTGTAACTTTCGTACACATATATTTATAAAAATACATTTATCTGACACACGCATGACAAAAAGATATTTCAACGTTTTCTCCCTCGTGAATCGTTCCACTAAATCTGAAGTTCATGTTAGGATAATTACAGAATTGGCACTAATATCAAAATATTTCTTTAATAAAATATTTACGAGGAAGTTCATGCTCTAGAGAACTATAAAAAAGTGAGAGATTAAAACGCTTTTCTTATTGAATTTAAGGATTAGATCTGCAGTTGCAATGGTTAAATTTCATATCTGAAATAGGATAAAAATATATTACTTTCATTGGTTACGAAAAATAATGTAAAATTTATTTATCAAAGCTACCGAATAAATATTTTATCTTATGTAACATATTTGACTAGATTTCCATGCACGAGGATAACTTCACATGTAGTTACGTGTACATACATACTAACTAATGCTTTATCTAATTGCGAGCATGGTACGCAATGTATTGATTTTAGATAATGTTAACATCAACGTCAAAATGTTAAAACTTACTGTTGCGAAATTGGAACCAAAGTTTCTAGTCAATCTTACCTAAAGTCTTAAGATATATCACGCTAAAAAGTGGTTTATTCCAGTGAATGCGTTTATTTTTTTGAAAATATAATTTAATAAATTTTTATCACCATAAGGAAGTATTGCCAGTTCTAAATTTATGAAAGGGATTCCATGTTGCAGATTTCATGAACCCGTGGGTATGACAATTTACACAGCATTTGATTTTTATTAAAAAAGTTAACAGGACAAATAATAATTTATTACACTAAGTCTCATGCTGCTCATTTTGAAATAATTTGTAAATTTTATATCTATAAATGTATATAAATATTCATTGCATATATATATATACATGTATATGTATACGTAATTTTTTTATGAATCGTCATAACTAGTGCAAAAATTGTAGTTATTTTTATCTTCCTTACAAATCAACAACAATTGTTGCAGCAATCAGGTGTTACTGTTAAGGTGCTAAATTTTCCTTGAGCAAAACTAAAGTTTTCTTAATGTTAATCATCATTTTCAATTCTTTACTCGGCGTGAAAATCGTCTTCCGAAAATATATAGTACAATAAAATATACTCTTTCATAATGGCTGAAAACTGACAACGCAAATCTCTCTCAAAACCTGCTCATAAACTGTTGCCAGCCAGATTCTTTGGAAAAATATTTTGATCCATTTATTTAATGTTTTATGTTTCTATATATTTTTTCGACTCTCTACTTTCTTTCAATTTTTAATCCATTCGTTGGACGATTGCCATCACGAAAATTAGGGAAAAATGAAGAAAGAAAGGATACAATGGAACAGACATCCTGAATTTTTTTCAAGATTTCTTTTTCAATTTGTAATGGAAATCATTGGACCTTTTCTAAAGAAATTAGCGGGTCAGTTTTTAACTCTACGCAATATATATTTCTATTTAAATAGATAAATTTCTCTGTAAAGATTGAAATGCTACGCTATGACGCTGGGAAATTCTTCTGTTAATTCGGTTTCTTCTTCAGGGAATGACGCTACACTCTCACCTATCATGATTTCAAAACATTTATACTTCTCATTTAATTCAACACTCAGCCCTGGATCTAGAGAATCTAAACTATTGTTATTATTGTTGCCGCTGGATTCTTTATCAAAACCGAAACCTTTCCAAAAAGAAGTGGATTTCATTAAACGCGACTGGGAAATTCCTACTGAGACGAGGGACTCCAGAGTCCTAAGAATATAGGGAGAGGTGGACTGTGAAGTCTCCGTCTTTGGCCAAGGAGTCATGTAAGCTTTACAGAGCAAGGGTGTAGCAGGAGTCGCTGACTGAGGGTCTTCAGACAACACGGAAGATAGTGTCGAAGATCCTTTACGATACAACGGCATTGAGACCGAAATAGTGTTCCTGATATTGCCATTGGTGCGCAAAGCGTCATCTTCAGGGAAAGGATATACTAGTGGACGGACAACTTCTGTTGTTTTATTACTGGTCAAAATTTTGTTTTGAAACGCGGGGGAAATTTCGGCAGACGTTACGATAAACTCGTCCTCCGTGGTCGGCTCTTTCATACTGAAAGTACCGATAGATTCCGTGGAAGAAGATGATCGTAAATTGCTTGTTTGACATCGAGCAGCTTCATAAGAAGGTACTGCGAGGTACTGGGAAGCACTTGTGACTTGAGAAGGATTCCAATCGCTCGCAAAATCTAGATCCATTGGTTGCCGCAGTCGGGAACTCGTGGGGGTGCCTTCTTCGAGAGGATGCCACGATAGCTCTGAAGACCGGCGTACCAGTTCACGAGAGTCAGTTTCTGGCATGTGGTCCGGCCTTAGGTAGTCCGACATTCGTCTCTGCAGCGACCTATGGATGGCAGGGAACCCTAGAGTTGAAGAAATGGAAGGTCTTCTTGAATTCTGAGCCGATGGAATCCTAGCTTGGATTTCGCATTTCATAGCAGACCGAGAAATTTTTTTTCTCAAGTAATTCTTGAGTATTTTTCTGATGGTAGCACTTTTGATACCATATAAGAATGTATTAACTACGGGCGCAAGCAACACAGAGCCAACCATAACGACAGTGAGGAAGTTATTTATAGGATAGTGAACAGCACATTCAAGGAACAGAAAAAGTACAATAGGGCAGTAGCACACGGCAAAGCTTATCAACTGCTCACAAATTGCCCACGCTGATTTTTGCTTCATTTTAGGCATATCAAAAGGGTTTCTTTGTTGAGTGACAGTTGCCTGTGCTGACATCATCACCTCAAAAATAGCGGAGAAAATCCGGTGTTGATGTTGTCGTGCTATGAAGAGAATTTTGCCATTGACTAACAAAAATATGGCGGCGGGAGACAAAATGAACACTACTAGGAGACAGGACGTATATATTACTTTTCCTGCGTTATCGAAGACAGGTAGACACACTCCTCCAAGGTATTTGAAGTTAGGAGCTACAACCATCAAAGTAACTGACACCGCAAACGAAAATGTCCACACGGAAAGCGAAAACACTGCTATCCTTTTTCTTGTAACTATTTGGTTGTACCTCAGAGGAGATGCTATAGCACAGTATTTGTCACAGTGAATACCTACAACGATCCACACTCCCACTAAGTTCAGGAGAGATAAAATGCCTCCATACAGTCTGCAGCTAACGCCATCGTCTTTTCCACTCACGTGCAACAACTGTGAACTGATCACGTAGTTTCCTGACTCGGGTCTTTTTTCAAAAGGATTGTAATCCTTTGCTCCATCTGCTAACAGGTTCTTGACAGAGTCATTGTAATTCTTTCTGTAATCTTCGGACGACGTGTAGAGCTGAGACTCAGAGGGTGTAGCACTGGACAAAATGTTAGAACCCCAGCTACGCGGCTGGAAATTAATACTATGACTTAACCGTCGAGCTGTGGTTTCATGATCATCCTTCATCAAGCGAGAATCTGAAAGACTCTTTAAGTCTCGCACTTCCGACGACGTGTGTTGTCTGCTTAGTTTCATCCCCGGTGAAGGACTGTCGGAGTTCGAGAAAGAATCGGAGGGCGTGTAATCGTAAGTGGAGTCATATTTCAACACGGAGGACGCCTCAGTATCATCGAAAATGAGCTGGGAAATTGGAACAGCTTCGTTGGGGGCAGTATTGTCGTATTTCAAGTTGGGAGATACTGTTGAGGTAGCCAATATAACCGAAGGATTTACTGTAAAATCCCTTGGGTCGTACTTTGGTTCTCCTTCAGAATTATAATTTTTATATTCTGACTCAGCCTTCAAATTCTCTGTGTCAAAATCGGGTGCTACTTGATAACTGTTGGCGTTATGTCTGGGCACTACTGTGGAATCATCATTTTGAGAAAAAATATCTGTTGAAATAACGTAGTCCCAGAAAGAAAATGCTGGAGTTGTCGTAGTTACTTCGGTATCCATACTCATCAGGGAGGATATATCTTCGTATTGTAGAGGAGGAAGAGTCGTCGCTTCGTTGAAGGACAGCGACGGAGCTATGGAGACGTCATCATTGTTCAACTCAAGAACAATGAAAGAGTCGTCATCGATCAAGGAAGGTGCCGACAAATTGCCGTCCTTGCTCAGTTGCGGTACTGACGGGGTTTTGAAGGATTTTTTGTCCAGTCGTAAATTCGGAACAGGATAGTTCAGCCCAGAGCCTGTATCAATATCGCCGATCTCTAGCCCAGAACCAGTAGCAATATCGCTGATCTCCAGCCCAGAACCTGTAGCAGTGTCCCCGATCTCCAGCCTAGAACCTGTACCAATACCATCGATGTCCAACCCAGAGCCTGTAGCAACATTCCCAATGTCCAGCTCAGAAGTTGTAGCAATACCATCGATGTCCAGCCCAGAATCTGGACCAATATCCCTGATCTCCAGCCCAGAACCAGGAGCAAAATATTTATTATTTAGAGGCTGAAGGGACAGTGGGTTGTTGTAGTGGAGGGGGGTTCTGCTGGTCGTGGTGGTCGGAGGGACAGTGAGTATTCCTGTAGACTTAGCAACAGCCACACCCTCAGGAATGGTCACTGAGAAACTTGGCCTGAGATCGCTGTCTCCTTCTGCTATTAACCATTGCCCCTGAAAAACAAATCATTCTTAATTGAAAAATTGACAAGTTATATTGGAGATAGGTCTGCAATTATATTTACACGATAAAGAATGATTTTGATTATATTATTCGAAAGAGCATTTTTTCAATGTTGAATCACCAAAAAAACTAAATTTTGAGCTTTTTTTTGAAGTGCAGGAGTAAACCTTTCAACTGAAAAAACAATGACGTTGTTATAGAAAATTTGTTCGTGTATTGAAACAATAAAAATAATCATGAGACAGAGCTTGAACAGCAAATACTGTCCTAGAAAGTAAGTAATAATGTATTATTATTATTATTATTATTATTGTATTCCTGGTTTAAAGTAATAATGTATTTCTCCTTCCCAGGCACCAACAGAACTAGTTGTTCCCTATGTCTGCTAAGAAAAATTTCAGCGATTCCATTAATACATGCCAAAAGATTTTAAAATTATGCAGCCAAATAATTTTCGATAGGAAAAAAGCTGTTCTGAATTTACTATGTCTCAGACTTTGTTAATAGCTCAAAAGTTAGTAATAAACCCAACGGAAAAAAGTAACAACAGAAAAATCTCGGTTCTAGTGTATAGGTCACAAGCGATCCCAAAAAATATGGTTTATAAAATTTAATAATTCCAAACGAGAGCGGTTGATGACGCTGGTGATGGGACTATTCAAGAGGTCATCGCCCCTAAACCATGTTAATAACAGTTCACGTTTTTGTGTCATGCTCGAGAATAGGGGACACTTGTTTCTCAATTTCACCGTTCCAATTTTCAAAATTTTAAAACTTCTGTTGCTAGAAAATTGAAAGCAGAAACAGGTACGTTTTATTGTGAGCGTCTGTAAAGTCAGAATACAGTGAACAGGGTATTGTTTTGACTGTGTTTCAAAAGTTTACTGGAACATTTTAAACTTAAAATTTATCATTTGAATTTATTATTGTTTCAGAAATCCTCTATTTCGTTACGGTTTTGTTTCTGAGATCACTTGTTTTAAATGGATCTTCTTCCTAAAATCCCACATTTGGCCTGATTTATGCTTCTAATTCTTGAGTCATGAGTTCCTCATTTCAACTGGTAGTGGAAATTGACGCCAGTTCTTTCTCGTCCATGCCTTTTTAATGCCTCGTTAGTTCTTTAGAAAAAGACTATTACCATCTCCACATGTCTGAAGCAGCGAATTAGGTTATTTTCTGTTTCTGTAACAGAGTACCTACAGAACAGAATACCTGAAATACCAGTACACAACAGAGTACCTACACAACACAGTACCTACACAACAGAGTACCTACACAACAGAGTACCTACACAACAGAGCACCTACACAACAGAGTACCTACACAACAGAGTACCTACACAACAGAGTACTTACACAACAGAGTACCTACACAACAGAGTACCTACACAACACAGTACCTACACAACACAGTACCTACACAACAGAGTACCTACACAACAGAATACCTGTAGGAGGGATGGTGCAGAGAGAGCCAAGCCGAGGAGTGACAGGATGAAGTCGACGGCACACAGTTGTAGGATCATGAAGTTGCCTGCGCTTTTGTACTGCAACAAAAAGGTGAACACGAAACTCACTTAGCATCTCGTGAGCTTGAAATAATGAGGTCTTGAGTGTGAGACTCCACCACTAGAGGATAAAAAGGACACAATGATATATGAGAATTTTTTGACAAAACGGTGAAAGTGTGGTATTTCATGATGATTTTAAGTCGGAGGAAAGGTTTATTTACTTTCAATTCTTTAGAATTTTAGTCAGCGGAGAAGAACCGTGTACGCAAATCTCTTGGACCTTTCTAGGTAGCAGCAAAATAAAAACGAAGGAAACAAATTATCAAATGGAAGTTAACGCGAATAGCAAGATACAGTTAGAATCTTCAGAACTAAAATGTGTCCTAGAAAAAATGTTAGTAAAAATACACAAGAGGCTAAATTGGCTTTCCTTCTTTTTCAAATTTTGATCACCAATCTCTGAGAAGAAGAAAACTGTCGAGACATTCAAAAGACAGATCGAGATATGCAGAGTATGGATTAGTTATGGTGGTTTGGAAATTTAACAGTATATATGGAAATGATTTAAACTTTTGAGTTACTTTAGCCGTTTTATTATAACGGAGAACCGACAAGCGCTTTCTGCTGCTCTGAAAGATGGATTTCACATCAATATTTATAGAGGGTGAATATTAAAGTCGATAGAAATATTTGATAACAGAAACAATGTTGAACGAATGAAATTATGGAAGTAAAGTTTAACTCACCCAGACTTAACAACATCCAAAGCAGGAAGACGCTTTACTTGTGCTTCCCTACTCCTTTTCTGAACCCTTGAGATTTTTGAAAGTTAATCATTTGACGTCATTTCCTAGTACAACGCAAAGCGCAGTCCTAAAGAATGTGTTCATGTTTTTACTTGGAGTCGGGCAGACAGAACCTGTGCTTGGACTGCCGTGTGTTTGCAGGAGCAAGAAAATTCAGGTGAAAGGAGCTCGTGAATTTGAAAGTTTTTCACGCGTTGAGGACGCTTTTGTTCAGCGCAGACGAGGGAAATTTTACTTCAGCAGACACAGACTTCATGTTCTACCAGATTTTGATATATCGGTACAACAGCATTTTGAAGCATTACTTTCTAGAACCATTGCTCAAAAATGGAATAAAACGTGCAACGTAATTGCTCTCTCTCTCTCTCTCTCTCTCTCTCTCTTGACTGCACGTACCCTGTTTGAAAATACGATCGCATTTTTGCTAGACTATAACTGGTGCTTGTGTGATCCCGTACCTCTAGACTAGAGGTCTCTAGATCCCGTAGTCTAGAGTGAGCACAAACAGGCGAGCAGGCTCATCAAAATACAGAGCTCGGAGCAAATTAATTTGAAACTTTTAATACGAAGGTAAAGTGCTGGTCCAGTGGACTTCATTATATTCCGCTCCTCATCACCGAAACAATCGAGCTTTGTTACTGGAGTTGAAAAATTTCCCACTTGTTTTTTTTAATCTATTATAGGCAGTGGTTTACTGAGTGCTTCCGCTCTGGATCATATCTTCACCATGGTTGTTCAATTTATCATTATCTTGATTCTGATTTTGGGGCCAGAAATTCCTACAATATTGGGGAAATGAACGTTCAGTAATTGCACTACTATCGATTAATGGTGACGCGGCAATAACATTAATCGATGGTGAAGAGGCAATAACTTCCAATTACACGTAAGGATAACCTGAAATATTCTTTCCCATATTACATCAAAATTAATAGAGCAGACATTTGATAAAAGGTAAATTTTAAATGGAAACGCTTTTTGCTATTCCTCTTTCTTATTCATCTGCCATTTTATTAATTTAATTTGGAGGGAATAGAACCATATATATGGTCCCAAATTGCGCGTTCTAAGAAAATAATTTTTATAAACTAGAAGCACTACGCAAACTTTTGCTATTTTGCTCAATGATAAATAAACCTTAAATTTGAACAAATCAGTTTTTTAACGGTAAATATCAACAGCAGCATAATTTGGGGTCAAGATAAGCAACAATATAAATTAAGGGTAAAATAAAAATTGCTTAAACTACAGGCATTAAATAAGGCTGGGGAACGGAATTAGGCTGCAGAATAGCACCTACGCAGGATCAAGTCATCTTTTTACGTTTAATTCTTGATTCTTCTTCCAAAAATACTGTTTTGAGCTTCCTAGATCTTATAAACCTACTAATATGAGGCTTAAAGTTCTAACATATGAGATGCAGAAGAGCCATAAAAATTAATGCATAATTTGTTTTTCGAAACCCACCGTTAAAACTTCAATAAAGAGGCACGCTAGCGGAAAAGTTTTCCTAGAGCAGGTCATCAGAAAAATAAATAGCAAACCTCTCTAGACTCAGATGAGTCAATATTCTAGTATGCAAGGCGTTATGTAGTATATTAAGTACGGCATAATGTAGTATATTATGCATGGCATAATATGATGTGTTATGTACGGCATCTTCACTATTGTTTACGAGAAAAATCACTTTAGCTGATGCAATGGAGGAACTAAGCGAGGCTCTTCAATGACTAGAACATATATATTACAAACAACGGTAAAAACAATTAAACCTCCATCTCAATGTAATGGAAAAACATGAAATTGTTTTTTCCGCTTCTGACCCCCTGAAAAATAGTTAGAAACGTACCCTATTTTCAATCTGAAAAACGATACAAGTTGATGGAAATCCTTAGCACTCTAGATTTGCTGGCCCAGATATAATGACTGATAACTTTGATACACCTGCTGATTGCTGACCATGACACACCTGCTGACTGCTGACCATGACACACCTGCTGACTGCTGACCATGACACACCTGCTGACTGCTGACCATGACACACCTGCTGACCATGACACACCTGCTGACCATGACACACCTGCTGACTGCTGACCATGACGGCCACCACAAAGCAGCTGAGGACGGAGCCCAAGAAGAGACCTGCCGTGAGGCCTGCGCCCACTGCAAGCATCAGGAAATGCACCATGATTCTGTCGTCCTGACTCCAGAGTTGCTACTGTGTAGGAGTCCACTGACTCAGTAGCTGCTCGCCGTTGCCCTGGAATCAACTGACTCACAAACGGACTTCCTGTCCATCAGGAGCCATCAAGTTCATGTGTCATTGTCGGGTTGGAGCTAATAAATTGAGCGGTGGTTCTCGCGTTCAGTTGTAAACGGAGATCTTCTCATCTGCTGGGTTCTGAAGTTCATGAATTTGCTTCGTCGAATTCAAAAACCCTCGTTCACATCAAAATGTTGACGGTAGTTTTATCGTGTAGGAGTCAACGGAATTTTCAGAGTCAGCAGTTGCTTTATTTAAAGCACTTCTTTGGAGCCGAGCAATTTTTCTAATTTTTCTGGTCTCATTCATGGAAGGACTTGTCAGTCGAAGGGACTTATTTTCCATTCAAAAATCACAATCGAAAAAAATATTTCAAACAAGAAAATACGTTTTTGAAAGATTTTGAGAATACTATAAGCAATGTATAATAATTTCTATCAATTTTGATGAGCAAAGTCCAAAACTAAAAATTGCTATAGTAGAGTAATTTTCATTATAGAACTTTTGCCGCGTTACCGATGGACCAATTTTCATGTTCAGAAACAAAACTGTTAATAAGAATTCAAATAAAAGGACATTCAACCACTTTTGTTTCCTTTAAAAAATAATATTTTTCGAGTTAATTTAACCTGATAAATTCATTTCCTTAACTACCGTCTTGACGGCCAGGCAGATTGACGTGTGTCGTCTTCATCATTGACAGATATTTTTTTCTTAGTCATGCGTGAATCTTTTGTTATTTAGAGGCTAGATGAGCATTAATAGCCATCCTCTGACCTGGTCATTGAAATATCAAAGCATTTCGTTGGCTTGAGATGGTCCACAGAACCACAAAGACTCGTCAAAAACTGAAAGCTGCGCTCGAAACATTGGTAACAGCACAAAACTACATAAATATTATTCGAATTATGCATCTGATATACTTAATTTGAAAGACGATTTCAAGACATACTGCAATTTTTTCAGAACCTTTGATTTAGAAACTTCGAAAACTACTACTACATTATGGCATTAAAAGGTGATTTTCTTCAGCGATCTATACGCTCTATGACTTTCGAAATTATGATATCATGAGTCTGTTCTGAGACAAAGTAAAATACAAGCAACACTTATTAAAGGGAAATTAGAGTTTTAATGAAATGTATTCACTCAAAATAAGATGTGTCGGATCAAGTAAACTGTGAAGTTGTTTACTACACGTTAGAACTTTCATCATGAATTATACCTGCTCTGTGAAAGTCGTTAACAAAAGCAACTAAAAATAACACAAAGTCTACTTCATTGTTGATAACCGTGAAAGGACTGCACCATTTATGTCAGTTACTTGGGAAGCAATTTACGTGGTTACGACATTAATGATTTTGGACTAAAATTAATTGGAGACTCAATGTTTAATTAGTTGGAGTCAATTAAAGGCAGCTCCAGTAACCAATAACCAACATATTCAAGAAAGGAAGAAATGATGAAGCTCAAATAATAATTTGAAGTCAAAAGAAGGCAGAAACAACAGCTACCACCGCGTCAAATCGTCTGTCTGCTGCAGGCTACAAAGAATGACGAGTCCTTGGAGAAATCTGACCTATAAACTTCAAGAAATTGCCCGAGTTTTTCAAATGAACTTGTTAATCGCAAACTTATCTTCGTTGGAAGTCTGTGGTAGCCGTGACCTGCAAGAAGAAAGGCGGTAAATTAGAAACATTGAAAAGAAACAAAACTCACCAGCAATTTTTATTGCTAGAGAGAGAGTCGCTAAATGTCTCTGTCTCAGAATTTGTCCACATTTCAAGAAAAAATAATCTATTTTCGATGCTTAGTCTCTTCTAAGTAGATTTCATTTGATCTGCTGAGATACTCGCAATTGAAAATGTCAGTTGCTCAAGAAGAGAGGATCGATACTCAAGCCTGAAATGCTATCGGAGTGCATTTGAAGCTTCTAGCTTGTCGTCCTTTGAAGCGACTTTGAAGATTATGTTCCTGAGTAAAATAATATTATGATACGAGTTTAAAATAAGGTACAAAAGTACTGTTAAAACTTGTGCCGATGGTTATTTGCGACCGAAACCGCACTCTTTTGCACGAAACAGAAATACGGTGGCAAACTCGTAGAAAAAAAGAGAAATATCTTCATTCAATAGTCAGTCAATGACAGCCAGGCTTCTGTTACAGGGCCCAGGACAGGCACGATGAAAAATTGCATGTATCGTTTTTGTGAGAGCCATGTAACAAATGTCATGACGTTCCTACAGGCAACCGAGCGACGATCGACATGTGCAGTACACAGCTGTATTGTGTGGCAAATGGATGGTTTTATTGGCTTTTATTTGAATAGCTTTTTATGATCTTAAAAAATTCCGTCTTACTTTTAGATTTTCTAAAAAAATTATTTAGATTGAATAAATATTGCTATAAATTGAATAATGACACTGCAGTTTAGTAAAAAGACTGTAGTATTCAGTGGTACAGGGAATTATGTGTACGGCAGCAGTGCGATAGGACAGAACTGTCCACAAAACACGGTGCTGCTGGTAATAAGAAGTACGGCTGCATGTCAGTTGAGCAGCACAGCACCGCAGTTGCACAGCACAGCAAGTACAGCATAAGACGTCAAAGAAAAGTGCATGTTCACTGAAAATAAAATCTTTTCACTGTCAGGTAAGCTCTCGGTGCTTCCTATTATTGATTGCTCTAAAAATCCACCCTCCACATACATACACGTGTCAGAAAATAGAGCTTCATTGATTTACGAGTGAATTCGATGCTGGTGTTAGAAAAAAGTCAATTTCCCTTTACAATATTTGTAATTTTTGTTCTATATGATAACGTATCCTCTTGGTGGAGACTGAGTAGAAATGTCAGTACTGTGCAGGAGTATCGAACTTTACATTACGGTTCGATTTCTTTGTACTGATTCAAGGATCTCTCCGTAAAAATGGGGCTGCATAAGCGAATTAATCTTGCACTAATATCATAATAACATTAAAGCCTCGAACACAGGACACAAGAGAGAAATCTATTGCTGTGATGATGTACTATTCTGTTTACTAGACATGAACATTTCAATCTTGTTTCATTGTTAAGAAGTCTTATTTTTCGCGTGAATAATCGCAACCTCGGCGACGATACTTTACGCATTTGCCACGTAGCTACATATGCTACAATACAAACAGACAAATTTGTGTGGAATTGATTGACGTAGCTGTAAAATCTTTGTTCTTTCTTCTCCTCTCCAGCTGTCAGGGTTCAACAAACCCTTGAAGCGGCAGTAGGTTTTGAAGTGGCTTCCGGTGAGGTTTTTTTGAGTCCACGCTCTGAAGAAGAGTTCTAGAAAATGACTGGGATGAGTTCGAAAAACAAAGAACGTTACATTGAAAAGAAATTTTCATTTGAGTCTTTTTGTTAATTAATTATAGTTTTATTGCAGGTTCATAATAAAGTTATATGGTGTGCTTTATAAAGCCACTAAATTATAATTTCAAAAATAGTTGTCAGTTTCAATTAAAATTCATCCTTCATCTATAATACCACGGGTAAAATTTTAAGTTGCCTATACTTTTTATAAATTTCATCTTCGAATATCGTCCGACAGAGCAGGAAAAATACCTGTCTGTAGTGTGTATAAACTAATTTCTTAGCTCGATGAGGCCTATCAAACTTTTAACTTCTAAAGCGGTCGAGCAGAACAATGTGAAAGTTCTCAACTTACTCTACGGAATGCGTGCGTATGATTTTGTTACACAAATTTATGTAATTCGTTTTATTTCTTTATTGCATGCGTATTTGCAAGCTACAAAAGTTATACAGGGTAGCCAAAACGTCACAGAAGGGATTTAGTTCTCAGGAAATTTTTTCATTGAACAGGTAAATGCAGGAAATTTTAATACATTATAAAAGACAATTTAGTCTATTAATAATATGCATTAGTTACAAGTTTACGTTAAGTGTGAACAAATATATTTAATGCATCCAGTTTTTGTGTATATTTTATTTCCTCTACCTCAAAGGATGTCAAGAATTGCGTTGTGTATTAAATTATGAACCAAATATTAGAGAAAAAGTGTACGAAGATGTGCATATGAGAACTCTACGGTTTTCTGTCGTTTTGACGTATTTTATTTGCTTTTATTACGTTTTGAGCAAATGTAGGATCATGTTTCTCCTTTTTATATGCTAGCATGCAATGGCGTGCTTTACATACCTCACGACATGATGAACATGATTTCAAATCGACATAATGTTGACCAGCTGAGTCTATGATAATCATTGAAAACATAAATATACGTTTGACATAGCCCATGATCCCACAAAATCCATTATGATGGCATGCGAATTCCTTTCATAGAACTTCATTTCAAATCCTTTTGCTTGCGTATCAACATGGAAAGTCCACTATGATAAACAGGCATTTCTGCTGGTGTGTTAAAAATGTTATTTCTATTCCATTAGAATGAACTATAAGACTAAAGTTGCAGTTTATTCCTCCGACTAATTTCAAAACGAATTGAGTTGTTCCGGAAAAAGTGCCCTACCGGAAGTGGACCGATTTACTGCGATATTAATTAATAAAAACGCTCGTTTTCTACAGCAGTCATAAATTTTATCGTGTTCTCGGAATTGACGGAACTTTGTTCGTATTTTTGGGACGTGAAAGCCTGGCAAACTAATGACGTGGCCCTCGAGACCAGCGAGCATTGCAAGAGTCACGTCTGGCGTCCCTTGACAGGAAGGCTTCCTAATTACTCACCGCTCCTGATGTGATCGACGAATTCCTAATGAAGATACAATATGTCAACGGAAAAAATTTGAGAGTTGCATCGATCCATGCCTCTCGAAATCAGTTTTGCGTGTGCTTTGTTTCGATAAATGAAGCAATTTGCTGTTTATTTATAATGTGGAGAATGTTCATCAAAAATACCATGCATTTGTTTTGGTGGCATTTGTTGAATGAATAAACCTCGCTTTGCTCTGCGGTGAATAAGGTTTCGGAAAAATGATGACTTCCCTCCATATAAATTCTAAATTCATGAATACTAATGAAAATATTGAAACTTAGTTCTTAATGAAGATATCTTTAAACAAAGCTAGAGAACAAGGCTCGTATTCTGACACTTTTGATAGAATGAAAATCTCCTGTCGATGACAGTGAAAATAAAACTTAGGAGCGAAGTCCGTAGACTTGAAGCGAAAGTTACCTTCGTGTTTCATAGAAGTTTGCTTTTTATGTATTGAATAGTATAGGGAATCCTTGGCATGACATCTCACA
Source organism: Trinorchestia longiramus (assembly GCA_006783055.1). Classification (NCBI taxonomy): domain Eukaryota; kingdom Metazoa; phylum Arthropoda; class Malacostraca; order Amphipoda; family Talitridae; genus Trinorchestia; species Trinorchestia longiramus. The sequence goes on from VCRD01000088.1 coordinate 529,407, forward strand.
CCTCTGCCTGGCCATTGATACAAACAAAATAATGGAGTTCGACTGTACATTATCCAGCTATCGGCGTATTGGCTTCTTAGCAAAAAAGATTCTAAATTATTTGAAGAATAAATAATGAAAAGAGAATATTACTCAACAAAAAATTACACAATATCGTTGGAACTGTTTGAATGGAAATGAATTAAAGTGTTGTATTGTACGTAGAGCGCGATCCATTTGGTTTCAATATTCTTGCGAACTAATAAATTTGAAATTAAAATTTGTAAGCAATGAATACTGGATTAATTTTAAGATATTGTCCGCACTTTGAAATTAGATTCTTGCCATTACCTGAGAGGATGAATTAAAGATGCTCTCCTTAATTGATAGATGAATTTCTCATTATTTCAGTGTGGTACAATCTTCCACGTGCGAGGGAAACTACGTACGTGTAATAAGCAAGCCACGTGAATTTCAGTTCTGTCTCTTGTAAATTACGTATGAATTTTCTAGGATATATCTGTTTGGCATCGCTGGCAGCTGCACGGTCACAATAATTAGAGTCGGAGACGGCAGAACCTTTTTCTCATTACTCCACGGACTGAAGCAAAGAAATAATGGTCAGAAAATACAACAGGGAGGGGAGGCAAAAACACAAACAAGAAAGATCATAGATTTACTCGCTTCTTTGGAAGAGGGAGGGAACGTATTAGGGTACACTTTTAGCTAATTAGCTTTCGTTAAAATGTCAATATTTAAACATATTCTCCAGGTGAACTAAAAATTCATATTTTCAAAGTAGCAGCTTACTCTGGGATATGCGGGAGCTGAAATGTAAAGCAGAATTGTCACTCCGTATTACTTTTTCATAGTATCTGCTCATTAAATTTAATTATTCATTAACGTCTGCATTTTTCTCTGCATAAGTCAGAGCGTATTCTACTCACGAAGATTTATTTTTACTTCGTGTGGTGTTATCGTATAAATATGGTCAGTTTTACCCTATGTTTGTTCTTTTGAACAGAGTTTATAACGAGGCGAATCAATGGAGATATCGAAGTGCTTCAAAAGATCCGATGACGTTAACACGAGCCGAACCTTGAGCTGATGCAGCCTTCAAAAAACTGGCACAGCTTTAAAAAATGGGCGCAGCTTTCAAAATACAGGTCTTCTTTTAAAAATATCGATATAGTTTTCAAGATAATAACGACATGGCTTTTAGAAAACTGACAGAGCTTTCAAAAATGAACTCTATAAACCCTGGCCTAAAATTCCTCTACCCTGAAAGAATCGAGTATCTGCGAGTGTTAAGTAAGAATGGATATTTAAAAGCTTGAGTGAGAAACGACTTCTTCAATGGAGTGCGTGTGTGTATGCAAGACTGGTGCATCACGGTGACAGAAACGATTGGCAATGTGAAGAATGAGGCACACTACTTTTCTCGGCCAAATATTGGAATAGTCTATATTTAGACGCAGGTTTTCTCTTTGAAAAATTAAGCAGAAATTCTCTCAGAGGTCAGAAATCTTTCATTCAAATGTACATGAATAAGGATGACGTTAATAGTAATGGTCTGATGTACCTCAATATTTCCCTTCATCACGAGGAGATCAATCGAAATAAGAAGGTTCTTTCAGGAAGAGAAATCTTGCAACTTTGTCTGTCCAGACATATTAGACGTACAAGGTCATTACAAAGTCAGACAACGGGGCTGCTTAGCTTAAATGAGGTTCAACTCAACTATATTCAATCCATAGTCATATTCACCATGAGTCAGACCTACGTGCGCTTTGACGATGTGAGGACGCACAATAATTGCTAAGATTATAAATAAAATAGAAACATATTTCTCTACAGCATCAATACACAGGTTTCCAACTGTTTTCGAGTTCGACTAAACCCTAAGCGGGAAAGCGATGCATGTTTTGGTGGTGTTTTTGAGGCATATTTAGGTAGGGATATTTTCTACGACGAACAAGTGGACTCGACTACCTACCACTAATGATATTCCTACCGGACATCGATACGTAGGGTCAGTTTGCCCCACTCGTATGCATCACTTCGACGTCAAACCAATTGGAATAAGTAACTATGTCCCACTCAAGTGTAAAATTTGGTGGTTGACTCAAAAATGTCCAAGGACCCTTTGCCAAATTCAATTCAAACGTTGAAAAAGGGAGTAAAAATTACTTCATTAGTGCCTTCTGGAATGGGTTAATTTAACCTTTAACTTTTACGCTTAAATCAAAACTACTAAGCTATGTATCCTATCCTAGACTGCAAAGTCGCGTCCGTCTCTGCGAGCGACCATCTTCATTCATTTTGATGAACTCAATAATTTAATGCAATCACCATCAGTCTACAGCTAGACTGAAGGTCTGAGCTCGACGTACTATGTTCCCGTCAATATGACCTTATCATTAAGCTCTTGACACTCTAGATCTTAGAAAAAAGCGTGCATTATCTCGTGAAAAGGGCAGTTTCCTTGTCATTTCTGGCAAAGTCTAACATAACGTAGAATTCTAATGTATGTAGCTTCAGACGGATGTATATAGAACACCAGGACTGAACCTACCCAGCAAAGCGCAGCGTAATTCATCATGTGATATGAAAACATAGATTTTGTCAAATAAAAGGTATTGTTTAAAATAAAATAATTTTCACAGGTAAAATATCCTTTGAAGCGAGGGAAAATTACTTGAAGATCCATCAAAATTTTCAAGATTTGAAGATCCATCAGGCAAAGTCCTTGAATTATTATTGAAATGACTTGTTTTAAGTGTCTCCCACAGAAGGCCGTTGCCATGGTCGTCACAAAGTGGCGTTGAAAATCTGTTCCTAGAGTTTCATGTTCTTTGGTTGGTTATATGTACGAGAGAACTGCATTATGTATATATACTTTTGTATATATGTATATATTTATATGTACGAGATATATATATATACAAAGATATATATATATATATATATATATATATATATATATATATATATATATATATATATATTCAGCCTTTATTGAATGGAGATAGAAGGTTCTTACATAAGAACCTTCTATCTCCATTCAATAAAGGCTGACTTTCCATGAAGGGAAATTTCACCAAAATAGTTTATTTATAGTTCCTTAGCACGTATTGGTATATCCCACAATAAAAAATGAAACATTTTGAAATGACAGCTGGAAAACCAAAACTAGAATCCCAATACACATAAATTCTTTGTTACGAAGTTCACAAAAAAGCGAGTTGAGCAGCAACTCCAGTATTCTCGTGCAATATTAAGAATAAAACAAGAACGCTCTTGTGTCAGAAATGTCACTGTTCCTGCCATAAAAACCAAAGAAAACTAGGATTTAATTCAGAGAGTGCGTGTTATACAGCTGTCACAGAGTTGTTCTCACTGCTGTGTAGGCAGAGGAGCAGAGTCTGGTTCCTTGTCAAGTTGTCATCGAGTCGTAGTAACCCCAGCATGATAGAGGGGAGTGTGGGGAGTAAGGGGAGCGTGAAGAGTGAGGGGAGTAAGGGAAGCGTGAAGAGTGAGGGGAGTGAGGGGAGCGTGAAGAGTGAGGGGAGTG
>VCRD01000088.1:533082-545270 GCA_006783055.1 Trinorchestia longiramus
GAGAGGAGCGTGAAGAGTGAGAGGAGCGTGAAGAGTGAGAGGAGCGTGGGGAGTGAGAGGAGCGTGGGGAGTGAGAGGGGTGAAGGCTTTGAAGGCTCTGAGTTGCTGCAGTCCTAAATCCCTCAGGAAGAAGTGGACTTGAGTATACTGGAAATGGGGGACTGGAAATAGAACTCCATGAATAGTTATGCGACAGTCCACGGTAGGTGCTTGTCTCCTACGGTCTCACAAATTTAAATCGATTTGTAAGGAAAGAAACTTGGTTCGATGAACTCACTTGAACTCTGATTGTTGTTCTAGTGTTTATTTTTTAACGTAAAATCTGATTAAATTTAATTTTTGAGAGTTGTTGGTTGCTGTTTTAACGCACGCATGATGAGAATGATAGTCTTGGAATGATTATCAATATAAAATGCTCGGATGAACACCGTTTTAATACATAATCAGAATAATTTATATAAAATAATTACAATAATTAAAAGCTTCAATAATTTTCAACTTAGGGTCGAACACGATCATAATTAAAAATGTATCTCTTTCAGATTATATGATCCAAAAAACGATACCTGCGTTAACAATCCAAGTTATGCCATTTCTATTAATGTATTACCTGATCTGGAATTCATGTTTCCATATTGAAATCGTAACATCAGATTACATGAACAAGTAATTAGCTCAAGAGGTTAAATAATACTGAATAGTTATGATTTACTTGTTATCAAGAAGGTAAGTTACACGTATGCGACCGAGCGATCAAACAGTGTGAGTGCAGGGTTCGCTTACCTCAGTGCTGCGTGATGTAGCCGTCAGAGCTAAGTAGTAAGAGCAAGTAGGTATGCGGCCGCAAGTAAATTATGCAAAAACATCGAGAAAGAAAGACCTGAGGAGCCTTTCTTCTGTAGTAATTAGCCTTTCTGAAGAACTGTGATTGTCCTTTATTAAGAGGTGAAAGCAATTATGTTTATGGCAAGGACTACTGTAGTAGTCCTTGGTTTATGGTCTACTTCACCCAGTTCACCGTCGAGATCAATCTAATAATATATCATTTTTCTCATGACCACCTTACCAATTATTGGTCTTCAAATTACTTAACTTGAAAAGGTGTTATCGCTATAAATGTGGACACTTAGTAATGGTATTTTCCAGCTCATTTATGGGTGCAATAGAAATAACCTAATGCTTTCATGAGCGAATTGTATACACCTATTGAAGTTATCTAATAACACAGTATAATGTAACTTAAAAGTTGTCAGGAATTCTAGATATCTGTAAGCAGAATCCAGCGAAATAAAAATGATAACAGTGAAAATAGATAGAAATGCTCCTGATACATTTAAAAAACCCGCAATAAGAAGATACCTAAATGGTTGCGCTAGCGAGCCCTGAATTCCCGAAGAATTCGCAAAAATTTCAACATTTTGCCGTGCTCCTCGTATTAGTTTTGTGGGCACCGCTGCAAAGGAAGGCGGTGCGGCAGTCTGTAATATTGAAGAGTTCAGAAAAGCAGGCATCCTGCACGAACAGTTCCGTAAACACGCCCCAATTTTTGAAACATAAATGTAAATTCCAGTTGTTTGTAGTAAGGCGCTCACGACGATGCTTTTGATACTTTGAGGACTTTGGTCGCATTCATTTCATTTTTATTAACATACTTGTGTTACTCGTTGAGAAGTCTAGTGATTTGTAACTTCAAACGCGTTAGGGGTGATATATGATATAAATATTTTGTGTTCCATAACAATAAGATCTAAGGAAAGCTCCAAGGTAATTTCATTTTGAGCATTTGTAAGCATAAGCAAACTATGTAAAATTTATTGAACGGAAACAATGGAAACCTTTTGAGCTTCTTTCCATTATAAGGAAGAAAATATGGTCGGAATTTTACCTTAGGAAATTTTTTTCAATACATACAAACAATTACCATGCACTTATTATGAATAATTTTAATACATGGAAAAAACTTTTCAAAACCTATTAATTGTATCGACTAAATCGGTTAAAAATATCCTTGTAGGCTACAGATTCAATTTTTAAAAATATATTTTAAATCAATATTAAAGTTACACATACATACATTATTATTTAAAAACATGCAATATAACCCTAATGTTGCACGAGCTACAAATATAAACCATTGTCCAGTACTCTCGGTAGAGCATACAAATTAAAAATGTGTGTGCCTAATTTTTGCAGTGATACTTTCACGACGTCAATTAATTTCCATATCCCCCATGGAATAAACACGTTAATGATACCAATTTTGATCATTTATTTCCAATACAAAGCACTCAATTAACGCGAACGTATACGCACAATATGTTAGCCGAGAACAATGTTTCTAGCTGCGTTTGAACAAAAAGTTTGCTTCTATGGAACGGAATCCTGCCAAGGTCCGGAGGCGGGATTCAGTTAGAATTTTTAGATTTACAATTCATTGGAAAGTGTTAGATCGAACCTTTCATTCTTCCTATTTGTTCACTTCCTATTCTTTCTATTCGTTCACTTCCGATTTTTTTTACGCGTTCACTTCCTATTCTTCCTACCTGTTCACTTCCTATTCATCCTACGCGTTTACTTCTTATCCTTCCTATGCATTCACTTCTTATCCTTCCTATGCCTTCATTTTTTATTCTTCCTATGCGTTCAATTCTTATTCTTCTTATACGCTCATTTCTTATCCTTCATAGGCATTCGCATTTGCGTTGAAGTTTCACTATTGCAAGTATTCGTTGTGTGAACGACACGTTTGCGGATGATCGTCCACGGAAGGAAATTTGTCTATTTTAGGAATAATGGGTAAACGAAACCCAACAACCTGATGTAACTGAGCCCAATATTTCTATGGAACTGATGCCAACAAACCTAGTTAACTAAGCCTAATATTTCTATGTAACTGAAGCCCATAAGCCTATGTAACTGAGCCCAATATTTCTATGGAATTGAACCCAATATTTCGATGGAACTGATCCCAACATTTTTATGGAACTGAAGTCAACAAACCTAGTTAACTAAGCCTAATAAACTCTTCAGGACCCAAACGCGCCAAAGGACATCCTGGTGAGTCGTCCTCATACAAAGCCTCAATAATTACGGGATGGCTTGAACAAAGAAATATTTCTCCTCAGCTCTGATGGCACTCCGCCTGTCACCAACAGCTGTAGGGGAAGGAAGAGACGCGAGCTGGAAGGCGCTAGAGAAGACGGTGGAAGCCAGTGGGGGAACTAGTGTGAGAGCTGGTGGGAGCACTTGGGAGAGCCAGAGGGAGAGCCGATGGGAAAGCTGATGGGAAAACCGGTAGGAGCCAGTTATAAAGCAGGAGGAATAGCAAATGAAAGACGGTGGGAAAGCCGGTGGGAGCCGGTGGAGAGCTGGTGGGAGAGGCAGTTTTAGAGCAGGTGGGAGGGCCGATAGGAGAACATTTAGGAGAAGCAGAGGGAGAGTTGGGTGCGGGAGCTGTTGGGAGGGCCAATTTGGGAGCATGTGGGAGGATCCCCTGATGTGCTTATGTAGTTCAGAATCTTGATGCTTCAATCATGGTGCAATTTATTTGAACATCAAGGCTTAGGAGAACCTCGTTAGAAAATGAAGAAAACGAGAAGCTTGAGCTTAATGTACAGTGAAGTCTAAAAGTTACACCGGACTGGCATAAATATTTGTAAGAAGCCATGTTCAAATTTTGGTGTTTAAAACAAAATAATGAAGACATTTCAAGTGTGTATTGATACTGAGGTTTACTTTCAACACTGTTTATAAGTTTTATGTACACCCACTTACTGTACTAAACATATATTGAAGCTTGCGGCAATACGATTCAAAGGAACAGCGACTTTTTGGAGGTGATGCTTGTTATTTTTCTAAATTCTTTGCTTGTTTATTATTTTGCCAATATTATATCACGTGGCTACATTAGCAGTTATACAAAATAATACGCAATGATACCATCCGTAATGCTAGTAATTGTGTTATGAATGATAGTTTAAGCACTAATGATAGAATCAATAACTATGACATTATGACAATATAACTAATGAAATGGACAATGACAACAAAAAACAGTTCTTTTAACATGGTTTGTTAAAAGAACTAGCGATAAGGCTTCTCTGCATTTAAAGAGCCAGTCTCTTACTATAAATTGATCGCAGGTATTTTACCCTTACTTGCGACTAGGTGACCTACCATAACTTAAAGGAAGGTTTAATACCATAACTACAAACCTGTCACCATAACTAAAAAGCAGGTCTGTTATCATAACTAAAAAGGAAAACCGACTACCATCACTAAATAGCAGGTATAGCACCATAACTACAAATCTCAAATCTGTTAGCATAACTAAAAAGTAGGCCTGTTACCATAATTGGAACGCATACTTGCTTCGACAATTTCAACAAAAATGTTGCAATTGTCGGACTCTGTACAACACAGACAGCATCGGGCGCCCTGCGAGTGCTGAATATCAGTCGCTGCCCAAACAATGTTCCACAGCAAAATAAAGCGAATCCTACTCCGTCACCCATCAGAATTCCATCGAATATTAACTTGTGTTGGAATAATTTTGTGTTCCGTCAGGCGTCGGAGTTTTTAAACCCGAGAAACAGCAAAATTGTGTGACCGTGTCGTTATTTTTGCTCATCAGTTCATTCGAACAGTGAGAACATTTTGTGGTGTATTGTGACTATACATCCTACTCGTCAGGGCAGAAATTGGATTGGAAGTTTCACGTACGTTTTTTTGGGTTGTTCCATGTTTCAGGAAGGCGATTTTAATCGCAAGCGAGTATGAATTATTAGATTTCAGTGAGAATCTTGGACTGATCAGATCTGATGTTGTGGTTTCTTCCTGTATTGTAATCACGAACATATTGCTCTTAGTTTTTTTTTTAAGCTGGTTACTCAATGAAATCACTTCGTTCAATATGAATAATTTTTAGTTGACGATAAACTTTTCTGTATAACATTTCACGTATTATTGACGCTTGTGCTAAATTCATTTCTTATTTCCTTCTTTTTATTATTAGGAATATTTAATGAAATGGAACTCTACCAGAAGCATTTTCTTGTTGACCTCCATTTACTAATTGAGCATTTCTGAGCCCTTAAGAGCCTTTAATCTGCGGGCAACGCTGCTTTTTCTGTCTTTTTTACGTTCATTATCAACATGAGGCTCAGAAAAACAGTCACACAGTTTTTAATGGCCATTGACTTGATTAAGAAGATACTTACTCTGCAGGCGCAGATCGAACAGCTAGCAGTATACATTTGTGGGATAAACTTATTGTGGTAACTTCCTGAAAAATATCCTAATGAATGAGTGCTTTGACCACACATGAAATTTACGAATGCTTTCAGTCGTATTGGCGAGTCGTAAAGAATTTTACGATAACCAATAGACCATTGCATGCTCTGTTACGATAGGCCATTTCTTGATGTGGTCACAGAGAACACGTTCAGTAACGGATTGCTTGTCAACTGGGGGCGTCAGTTACAGTCAAATGTAAGATACAAATATGCGCCTAAAAACGTGCTTCAAACTTGAACTTTAAAAAATTGAGCAAGTAATGCTTTCATTTTGACAGAACAAAAATTTTGACTGTACGATGAATGTTGAATGCTGGAGAAATTTGGTGAAAAACAATACTAAATGAGAACGCAAACTGTTAATAAAAGCAGGTCCGTTTGTTATCATTAACTAATCTAAAATTTATTTGGTAGTATTTAAATTTTGTAGTGATACCTGAGGTGGTACGAGTGGTACGAGTCATCTCTAAAACACCTATGATGAATTAAAAAATAAAAATAACTAGAAAATAATCAGGCCCTAAAAATTGAAAACTAGAAGCTAAAAGGTAAAAAAGCTAAAAAGCTATAACAGTACGTGTTAACCCTTAGAAATTAATTTAAGAAATTATACAAATAAATAATCAGAAGTGTCACGTAACAATTTTGCAACCACACAATCATTCATTCTGTCAGGAACATTTATTCGTCTTGAAAAAGAAATAAAGTCTTCCGATAGGAATGTTTTCAAACTTGATAAATAAAATAGGCGACATCGCAGCACTTATTCCAGCACAGAGATTATAATTTTATAATTATAATTACTCCCTCAGGTTGGAAAAAGTTAGTTCATACCAATGATGAAGTTGATCGGAAATATTTGCTCTAAAACAATTGTAAACCTTTTAGAAAGGATACTTGCAAGACTACTGGTTGTAACAGAAAGATAAACTTTATTCTGTAATACAGTACATTAAATTGATAATGTATCAACAGAAGAAACATATTTGTCACTTTATATATACTCGATACTTGTTAATTTATTCTGCAATTTTTCTTAGATCTGAATTGAATTTGGAAGAATTTCTTTTTTTCTAGTTGTACTTTCGACAGATGTTGAAGCCTGTAATTGTTGCCACCGTCAGCCAAAATAATCTGTTCCATTGACTGCTGCAAAATAAGGAAAATGACGTTCAATGTTGATCTTTGTAATTCCTCAAAGCTATCTGTCACTGCTCCAATTAATTCATCAACGTTACGTGGTGCTTTTTGATGTTGAAAGCATTGGATTGAATTGAAATAGCTAAGGTCAAATACATTCAGGTGTCGACTGTTTGGAACCTGGTTAACAATTTCAATATTCAAGCCTAATTTTTCCGAAGCTTCCTTAAATAAGGGATTAGTTGAACGTATGTGTGGTCGAGCATTGCCTTGCTAAATTTTGATAGTGTGCCATATCCTACGGTTAATTTAAAAACTTTTCAATATTATCTGAAAAAAGAAAATGACAAAATTATATTAACTTTTACCCTATTATTTATTAAAGGTTAAAATTTGTGTTCAACACACTGTGCACGATCGTCTACTGAATTCAAAACAGAAGTTCGTTAAAAGGCACTAGAACGCGGAGAGTTTTCTTTTTGTGTCGTAAATATTTCCGACCGGAGGGAGTATAATTTTTGTTATTTTGGATGTAACGTTTCTTCTTTAGTCTTTTAGTCTTCTTTAGATGTTTGAGCCCAAACTCTATTTATAACCGACAACACGAACATTTTCAAGCCTACTCGTATTTGTTTCTTGGGACATACAATTTTACTCGAAAAAGTTAATGAAGAAAAAGGTAATTAGCTTCACTGCAGGAATCTTTTAAAGAAATGAGAAATGAAAAACCAGAGAAACGAAGCAAGAAATACTGCTTGGTGTTCAGTAATTCACAAAACTCCAATGAATTACAAGGAATATGCAATGTGCTTTGGTGTCCGAGACACTTGCGATTATAAACGATATGTGAAGAAGGTTATTTTGTAGCCAAAGTGACGGGTTCAGTCGATAAAGAACAAAGCGCTGACCGAACCAATGCTCGGGGGGCAGAAATTCATGCAAAGGATCGTAAACAGACCCCGTCAGGCCTCGGAAGACTCAAAAGTCAAGTCTATCCGCTGAAAAATTTCGACCTCAGTACGCCGTCTCGAACATCTATCGATAAGGTTCATTATTTATTTGGAGCACACTCTGAGGTGCTTCGTATGGCAGTCACGGCCCATTCATCACACTGGTTTTCCGTGACCCACCACGGTAGAGTGGGTAAGTTCGAGGATGGGGATTAGGGTGATCTGCTCCGCCGCGTGGGTAGATTTAAAGAAGCTAGCTAGATTGGATCTAATAAATTCATCCTTCTTCCTTTTTGGGTTCTTAGACTGAATATTTCACACGTTCGCTGCTTCACATAGTTAGGCTTGAAAAAATACGGAACATATTTACATGGGTAAGGTGATTCTGTGGATTGAATTCCCCTGTTCTTCTCGCGTAGATCTGCAGTACCTTCTCTTGGTTCGCGATTGACTTTTGTTTTGCAGACAACAAGCGTTTGCTGTGAATGCGTTCAAGTTAACGCACATACAAAGCTAACGCGTTTGTTAAGTTGGCGCAGGCAAATAAACATATTAGTCTATCATATGCGATAAAATAAATCAAATTTAAGTTAAATTGAAGTTGAATAGATTCATTGCAAGGCATGTGTTAAGCTAAACATTCCCAGTGCATGAAGTCAAATTAACATTCATGTTATTTTGGCGCATTAAAATTAATGCACTTTCAAATTTATGCACCTAGAGGCTTCCATCTTTCTTCGTTTCCATCATATGGAAATCCCAGAAGACTTCCTTCAGTACACAAATGAAGGAATAAAAAGTGGTACCAGTGACGTAAACCTCTGGTATGGAGTGATTTTTTACGGCCTTTCATTTGATTGCAAACCTCATGACAGCAAACGATGTTGTGGCATGAGTATGAGTTTCAATACATAAAGCTACGCAACAGGTCTTATGCCGCATCAAGCATACAATTATTTTATTATCATTATCGTCATTACTCCCGCTAATATTATCGTCTCCATAATAATTTGTACGATTCGTGATGCTTTTTCGTGGCGTTCACTTTTGCGTAATTTTGAGGGCTTTCTATAGGTCATCGCTAGGACACAAAAGATCATTTTCCCTGGAGATGCTGAGGGATTCTGCTGCTCAATGGCCGTCCGATTTACCACAATGCTACCAAATGAGTGCCGTTGGCAGCGGACGAGAGCTGCTCCAGATCAAATGACCTGGACGCAGCTCTGGCTGTCCCGTGAGCCTGCGATTGATGTGAGGGAACAGAGGTCAGGTGACTTTTCTTAGTGTGATGCGGCAGAAAAGAATGATTTTTTGGCTCTTCTTACGCAACGCATAATGCTGATATTATGCTTTTATGTCAGCCTTTCGTTGATACGGGAAACGCTATGGTAATTCGGAATATTCAGTATATATATATGTATATATATATATATGCATAAAGAAGTACGACGCTATTCATATCATAATAATGCTAATACTAATGGTGATAGGAAAATGCTGTTAGAGCTAAACTATAATGTTATTAAACATGCTGAGAGAACAATCGTGATAATTAGGGTATTATTCATGCTAGTTATAACGATGCTAATCATAAAGAAATGGTAGTAAGCACGAATAGTCACAGCGGCACATCAAAGTTTTGAATGACCTAAAATTCTTTTTTAATTGACACTTAAAGCTTGAGAATAACTGAATTAAAAATTCATTCGTGGTTCATGAGTTTCACTCTATAAATATGGCAGAGAAAAAGAAACTTATTCAGGCAATAGAATTCTCTCATTAAAAATGTTTGTCATGCCAAGAACAAGTGCAAGGCTTTTTAATTTTGTTTTTACAACGACGGCTTTAGACCAAAACTTTTGCTTGGTTTTTATTTGAAATGAATACGCATTTTAGCTAACAGTGTAACTGAATCTTAGTTACCTGATAAACTTCATCAACTTTATCAAGCACAGTATTAGAGTAACTCGATAGCAAGATCCAATTTTCTCCGTCTAATTAATTTTACATGAAGGAAATCTTTTATGGTCTGTACAGAACCTGCAGATTTCGGCTTCCGTGGCGTCTGTTTTCCAGGAAAATAAAGCAATAAGATCTCTCATTAACCTACACACAAAATAAAATGGTATTAAGTAAAAGGAAAAAATTCAGCATCTATTTGACAGCCTCGAAAACGAAAATTGACCTCAGAATTTGTTCCACATTAAGCTTCAGATAATAATGTAATTTATTGTCTGGATATTTTTTATCTAGTTTTCTACATCAGGGAAGTAAGAAGGCAACAAATTATTTCGTTTTTTTCTATTTTCCTCATTAAAAACTGGTCATTAAAATTAACTATTGTAGCGACAGCGAAATCGCATATATGAGACAGAATGAAGTACACAAAAAACGATCACTGTCTCAATCCGGGGAGAATATTTTATTTCATATTCATACCCCATTCTATTCCATGTATTCCACAGAAAAAGACATAAATATGCAGGAATTAATTTTTTCGTTTTTTGGCACTTACAAATGAATCTAAAATTTGTATGAGTTTACAGAGTTTTATTTTCAATGAAAATTTGAAGGGAGATTTGAACTTAATCGATATGGCAATGTATTTGCTAATCCATACGCTAACGTAATAAAATAGATGTGCAAGTAAAATCTCTGAATTTTTACTTTTTCTTTGAAACATTTAAAATAAATGAGAAGCCTAACAACGATTTTTCTGTAGCTAACAAGTCACAGCCTCGGAAGGGATGTAAAAAGGGCTTCTTTTTTCTTTTGAATTGCCAAATTTACCACAAAATTTATGGAGGTTATTCTGAAATAAATCTTTCACGGTGTTGCATGTGCCTCTGCCAGAGACTGAAATATTGTGATTCACTCGAAACATATCGTTTTGGATTATTCCACACATTTAGATAAGTAAAATCTGTATTTCTTTTGGTACTACAGCGTTACTTTTACCTTTTTCTTCTACTATTTGAATGCGTTTTTGTGACAATAAATCGACTTCAACTTTAAAATATTCTGAATTTGACGCAAAAAAGGGGAAACATATATATTTCTTGAGTTATCGAACACCTGCTTTAAAAATTATCTATCAATACGCAATGAATCTAATCAGGGATTTAATAAAGTTAAACACGTCAAGCGTAAATACGAGTACCTGAAGTAATTGAAATGAAATTAAGCATAGCCTCTAAAATATTGCAGAAGCACGCGATGTTTATTCTTAGTTCATTCACTTCGATTACGAAATCAAGAAATTGTATCTCCTATATCGCTTACTTTTTGCCGTCGACAGCATGAGCATATACTTTTCACCCGAAATACAGATTTTATGACAAAGGTTCTTGGCACAGCTCTCTAACAGGTAAGGGCCAATTTTAAGTACTCCATTAGCGACGTTTTATCTGCATTAGAGAGCTAAGTCAGGAAATCGTCTTCTGGCTCTTTCTTGTACGAACATCGCAGTCAGGTGTCAAAATTCCCGGGCGCATCATTAGGACTAGGAATAATTGATCATCTTTCAGAATCTGTTCCGCTCCAAGATTTCATCGCTGACGTTTTTAAAGACTCCCAAGTTACGCGAACATCTAGAGTTTTAAAAGTTTTCTTCGTGTTGTAAAAGTAAGGAAACACTTTGTTTTTCTCTGAGCTACAGAGTTTAGCACTAAGTCTTGCACTATGAAACTTTTCAGAAGTTTTCTTCAGTGACTTCACAGTCGGTTAGAGACTTGACAGCACTTACCAGACTCGAAAGGGAGAACAGACGGGAAAAACTGAAAAGTTTTCTTTCTTTAAATATTTAAATTCAATGACGAGAGTTTGTAGAGGGCAATAAACAAAAGTGAAAGGTTAATACAAAAAAATATGGTTATGAGACCACAATATTATCAGATATGCTGGGTTTAATTAGGCAAATGTGAAAACAAATTGTGATGGTCACCAAATGATCACTGCATTGGTATAAGTTTTGTCTCCAAGCACTCAAATATTAAAGACTGTAGTGCTAAATACTCAGCTGCTAAATACTTGGTTGCTTAGCACCACTCCGTGTTGTAGAGATTGTCTTAAGTAAGTACACGTCACATGTTCACAGTCCCACACTTATGTACACACTAGAATACCTTTTTGTCTCGGTTTCAACTCTCTAATGTGCACGCAAGCGCTTCAGTGTTATTTTTCCGCCCACAGGATCGAATATCTGTCCTCTGCTTCGAAATTATTGTCCACTGAGACTTGGTGAACAGACACCCTCAAACATCTCGGTCTTATGCATATTGTAACATTGTCAACATAGGAAAGGCATCGATCGTTACGGAATCGATGGATTTCTCGCCATCTTGTGTCTCTCAGACACAGGCCTTCACCGGCGTACGTAATCCAAGGACGAAAATTTGCTTGGTGGGTGAAAATATTCATCATTTGTGGGGAAATTTAGTCACATAATTTTTTAGCTATTTGGAACAGTTTTCTCTTCATTTAGGCTTCATCTCAAATTGTTTTCACTCTGACAACATGTCAGGATTAGGAAGAACATATTTCCATCCCACCCATCTAACATACAATCGTGTTTTATTATATAAATTCCTATAATGTTGAGTATTGTAAATAATGAAAATATCAATAGAAATCTCTACAGCTGTTAATGGGTTTGTTAAGTTTGACTTGACCAGAAATTTATTCTAATTTTTTGACATTGATGAAATGACTTTTTCTTGGTCTAGAGGATTTACGCTTGCTTTTGAATGAACTATTGAACTTTGTATCAGATTTTTGCTCTTTTTTTCGTTCTTACTGATTTCAT
>VCRD01000088.1:545878-561333 GCA_006783055.1 Trinorchestia longiramus
TGTACAGTCTTCACATGATTTGACTTGCTGTCAGCCGATGTCAATGAATATTCAAAGTGAACACAATGGTATCTGAGCGCCTCATGGAGCGATGGTGGAAAAGATAGTGGAAAAGATGGAGGAAAAGATGGTGGAAAAGATGAAGGAAAAGATGGTGGAAAAGATGGAGGGAAAGGTGGAAGTAAGGCCGAGTTTAGACCATGTCATCACCATCTGTATGGCGGGTGTGACACCTGATAAGACCACCTGACACATGACGGCACAAAATCATAATTTTTGAAGGTTTATTTAACCCGCCACAAGTACGCCTGCCAAGTACATATAATGCGAAAAGCTTACAAATTTATTCCATGGTATATTAGGTAAACTTATTATAAGATAAAATTGATGCATTTTGAATTCATTTATTTTTTTACAGGTTAATAAATATTTGAGAACTGGATTTAGGAAACGATTTCACTAAAATAGACTGGGCATGTTGACAGCAAGCGCCACCTGAATGTGTGCTGCTATATTCGTGATGGGAAATTTTTTACAGTTGACTGAGATCTGAATAAAATTAGCGCTATTCGTGCTCACAGATCTCTTTAGTTTTGCTAGTGCAATTCTGTTTTAGTAATGAAAACGTGAAACAGTACCTCAATATTATCAATTTCGTCTCAGAAACCAAAATTGCGATGCTAGCATCGCAATAAATTGTGACTCAAATGTAATATAGTGAATACAATAACTAAATTATTATTCAGAGTTAATACGGAACTTCCGATGGCGGAGATGCCCATGTTAACTATCACGAACAAGTCCGCATTGAGGAAATATTGACTTGATTAAAATATTGTTTGAAAAGTTCGTAAAGGTCAGTGAGGTAGACAGTTAAGGTAGGTAGACATGGCTATTGTTAGGACTCTACTAGCACCCGCTAACTAGTAGAAATAAAAAACCCAGGAGGTTTATCTGATAGAAGGCTTAGAATAGATTTTGTTTCGTGCAAACTTGGATAACATTCTAATGTCATTGATAAATAAGTTGTGAGCATCTGATATTGTTTACTTCTACTCATGTCATTTGTATGTTGATTTCAAATTCAAAATCATTTACCCCATCGCGTTATGCTTTTATAAGGTCTAAAAAAAGCTTATATTCTATATTTATGTATTTTATTTGTGGATTCTGGCTACAACTATCTTCATTAGTACACCATTTAGCAGCGAATGTTCGAAGGAACTGCAGAGGTGTTTCCTTGTATACTCGTACAATGATAAACATATGCACATAGTTGATATCGTATATATCACGAATTGCTGGTTAGAAAAACAAACAGTTTGTTAAATTTGAATTAGCATGTTATAATTCTGCTAGAGCTAATGTTTCATTAGAAGGTATCTAACGAGTTCTTTTTATTCATCAGTCGTATTATTCGGCTACCAATATCTTTAAAGATATAATTTTGTACGACAGATTTTCGTTTCATCAAAAGCATTGGGGTTCAACCAAAAAAAAAACAGACCATATTTTTGCACGAGTTTTGGCTTCCCCTGTTGGCAAGCGTCCTGTAAAGTGCAATACAAATACTATTTTTCTGCCGTCGTTGAATAATACCTAGTGAATAAAATTTGTAATGCCATGGAATCCAATACAGAATAATAAATAAATACTTACACCAATCCAATACTTACACGGGAGAACCTCAGCAGACGGTTCTCATTTGAACTGAACAAGCCCAAAATATTATTTTGCTAGATTTGGACGAAATTTTTCGCAAATAAATGGTGAAGGACCATACTACTGTATGAATTTCTGTCAATCAATAGCTTGACTTCAGTTTCAAGAGTGCAGCAATTAGTGCGCGTCATCGATGAAGCCAACAGAATATCAAGACTAAAAGATCACCAAGAATTAAAACAACGAATGTGACCTTAGTTAAGCCCCACAGGACCTGTAGATTGTGAGGTTTCAGAGCACAAACATGGGTAAGTTCAAGCGACGATGTTTGAGTAGTGCTGGATCCCTAGGAGGTTTGGAAGGTATTGATTACCGATACTCTCTGTGTCGATGTCCGCCGAAACGAACATTGATGAGCTCTTCATCTTTCAGATCGTTTCAGGATGCCGTAAATATAGTGAAGACTGTCAGAAAAACAGTAGTCGTTCGATATTGGAAGTTTGAATTTCTTCTTTTGCTAATATTCAGATTTAATTAGGCAACATGGCTCCCTCTTGAAAACTGTGTAAGAAGTAATGGTAAATCATATGAAGATAAGAGCTTTAGATTTTACCATGACTTTCATTGACTTACACGATTTATAGAATTAAACTAGAAACAAAAGCCAATTTCACGTACTGGAGTGAATAGAAGGACCACTGAGAGACTTTTCTCTGAAGAAAAAGTAGAGACTTTCTCTGTGCAAGTTTCTCTTGGTAGAAATATCAATGGCAGGTAGTAAGTTAATGAAAAATTTCCAGAAGAAAAAAAGCTGATTCTCATTGAGTAGCTGTATTATCCATATGACAGACAGCCCTAGATAAAGCGATGTATAGAGTGGCATCCCGAGTGTTCACTGATGGTGTAGGTCACTGCTTGTCAACGGTGCAAACTTCATAATAATCTCAACCTTTGAAACCCAGGCATATCGACCCTAGATGGCCTTGAGTAATGTTGTCTTTCTCTAGTCTGATAAAATACGAACACTAGACTGACAACTGCTGAGTACATACGCCTGAACAGCATGAGACATCTTTTCTCCGTTCAAGTTCAAGTTTAATTCATGACGGAGCATTAAAAAAATTTGTTCTGGAATGTATGAATTCGTACATTTTTCTGTATCATAGTTCTAATTTATACCTCAATTTTCCCACCTGGGAGAAAGTTCAAATAAACATTATTCCACTCATCAAGCATTTTTTACATTCCAAATTCAGATAGTTCAGACTTTATGTAAAATTGTTTCTTAATTTTCAGCATCACACTGTCAGAAAAATTAGTTCGTATTACCAGCATTTCCATTTAGACGAGGGGCTCATCACAGCGCGAAAAAATATTGAGGAATAATTTGTATAAGAAACAGAAAGTCTAAGGGTCTTCAATGCAGCTTCATTGGCATGCTAAATTGTGCTAAATTGTGATGGGCTAAATTGTGGGTCAAATTGCATTATGAATGCGCTGCATGTGCGAGCTTCCGCGTTGGCAACCCACGCAATGAGGTCTCAATGTCAACAGTGTGCTAGTTGCTTGGTAATTTTCCTGACTGACGTTAACCCGTTGCCTCCGATTGCCTGATTGGTGTAAAACTTCACTTTGTACGCATAGTCACTAGAAGGATCTGAAAAAATTACAGAACCTAACCTAAGTGGTACACATACGTACCACTTCGGAGTCAACGTGTTAAAAGACAGAAATACAGTGGTACCTCGACATACGAATGTCCTAACTTACGAATTATTTAACATACGAATGGCCATTTGGTTCAGATTTCCGCCCATGGAAATCTGAACCAAAAAACATTCGCATGATGGGTGGAAATCTGAACCAAATGACTATTCATATGTTAAATAATTCGTAAGTTAGGACATTCGTATATAGTATTTCTAACATTTGTATGGGTTTTCACGACAATAGGAATGACGAACGTTATAGTTAATGCAGAGCTAAAAATAGACATTAACTTTCCATTGAAGTTTGATGTGGCGCTTTGAACCAACATAAAATTTACGAAACGAGTAAAATCATTTCTAACTTAAACATCGCTACATTTCTGCTACTTATAAATTATCAACCAAATCAGTCACCAGCTTGGTCGACTGGTGAGCGAATCTGCTTGCGAGCAGAAAGACTCGGGTTCGAATCCCGCTGCCGACATGGTTGACGCGGCTAGAAATACGGCATGGGACTTGGGTAAACAACCGAATAATTATTGAAGTAATATCCGACCCAAGAATGGGCCAGAAGGTTCGTTCCTATAGCCTCATTCTATTCTATTCTATCCTATTCAGTCAACGCTGCAGCAGCGAAAGGGCTTTGTAGAATCAATCTTGCTTCCCTAACCGAAAATTGTGAGTGAATGTGTTTAGCTGTCCTCATTTTGACCAAAATAATCGATTACCCCAAGTAGTCGGCGGCCAGATTATGCAAAATGAACAGAGCACAAGTATTCCAGTGCAATGATCGGAACACGAGGGCTTCGTGTTGGGACTTGTTCCAAGCAAGACTCGCTTCGAATTGTGCGTTAGAAATTGGCATGTGCGTTAATTGCGCTACCAGTTTCCCTGAAGTTGCGACGACGGAGAAATTGGAAAACTTTTGGTTTGCCTGTGGTGCGAGCTATTGCACAGATTACTTTGGACGGCTTTGCATACCCGTTTTCGGAGCACAAAAATGAGTTGCATTTTAATTCTGACCACTCGCAGACGAGTTATTCGGAGTTTCTATTTTTTTACCCCTAGGACTCTATTTTCAGCATAAAATTTTATAAAATTTGCGTGAAATGAACAATGTCTATCAAGCAATTTTAATATTCTTATTTCTCAATGCTCCTTTAAAGTGCTTTCTGCATTTTCACATCATTATAAAGTTGGGTATTTATATGAGATATATTACCTGTAAATAGGTTATTTTCATCCTAGAACATAATCTTTATTTGATCATTTGGCCATCTTTTTGATAATTGGCTATCTTTTGTGAGAGCGATGGATTGAGTGCTCTGCTACCTACTCTTTCCTAAACGACGAGAGGCTCAAAATGAACGAGAAATATCTTTTATGATTGTTGAGACTGCTGCCTTACCGTTGAGATCACTTCCATTTGTGGCTACTGTTGATAAGCTAGAAATCTTGTAATAATAATAATAAAAATGATCATATTGCATTATTGTTATGGTGACGCAATAGATGGACTGTTTTCTGAACTGTAAGAACTTCAGCACAATATAGTCCATGCCACTGAAGTGCTAGCAACCTTAACATCTTCTATTACTACTACTAGTACTACTACTAGTACTACTACTAGTACTACTACTACACTCTAGTGTCACACCACACGTAATACGAAGTATTGTATTATGTTACACCAGTGAGCAGAATTGTTTGATGCTTAACACCTTCATTTAAAATGTAACTAAGCCGACGATCTCTTTCTGCATTTAACTCCCATGACTGTACTTCCACTCACTCAGTTCACATGAAAGTAAGTCCGCATCTCAAAGCCTCATCACAAGCTCGGCGACCACCCACCGAACAGCTGGGCCTGGGTCCCAGGTTTCAGAGCTGTTTAGGTCTGGTCGTAAAAATGAGCATGTCGTCAACACTCAAACACCCACTGTGTTGCGCTGAGTGACTGCTGTCCCATCTACGACTAAATTAGAGCGCTTGACAAGGTTACACTGCTATTCGTAAGAACAGAACAAAAATATGAAGGTAGGGTTTCGGCAACATTACATAGGCGTCAACAAACATGAATCCAAATGTGTCAGTCCTCGCATATTCAGTTGACATTAGAAAGTTATGACAAGAGTTGTGGTAGATGAAGCCTCAAAAGTCACTTGGCGTAGACGTACACTAAGTTGGATTGTACTAACAATAACTAGTTTAATGATTTCTCCTACCTAGCATGCATTACTGATACTAACCTGATGGTTGAGAGAAAACAGGGACATCAATATTAGGCTGACATTAATATTCTGCATTATTATACGGCAAACTGTGATCAGCAAAACAAAGAATATGTATCGACAAGCACTCTAGAGCATTAGAAGATTCTCTTTGAACAAAAGGTAAGCAATTAACGGATAACCTTTCCAGAAATTTGATCGTCAGGACCCGTTCATATATCGAGTTTTATGTGACAATATATAACTATGTCCAGTTAGTCCTGGATAAGTTAATTAATATTGTCGGTGTTACAGTGTGAATTATAGAGATGCATTGTTAGCTTGGCTAACATATTACTCAAAAATGTTAGTGAATATTCGTCATAAGAAATATTTAAAACAATAACGCAAGAGTAACAATCATATTCTGTACTTTATAATCATTTTGCATGGACCATTATGAGCAATATACCGCTAAAGGCAAGGCACTTATTCTTTATTCTACTTTCACGCTCAGTGATTGGAGCAGTTTTGAAATTTCACACGCCATAATTTTACTTGTTATAGTTCTGACCAAACCTAATCCAATGTTGCTGCCGTGGCTAGGGCGCAGCGTGAGTTTGGTTTGTATATTTATCCTATCGATGTTCAAGATCGATTTAATGTAAAGCGTAGGGTTCAAGTGCCTCTTAGACCACAATGACCATTACTATTCTCGAAAAACAGTAGCAGGCTTATGTTCTTTTTAGTTCACACGAGCAGCCAAGTCTGTATAGAATGAAGTGGTCTTGCCATCCTTAGACACTGATGAGATGAAAATATACGGAGAGCAATGATAACGAAATTGGTCACTTCATTCGTCTGTGCTTCAGCAGTCACTCTTGATTCAGATGAACATGACAGAAAAAGAAATTCTTTCGGAGGTACAACGTTAACGAAGCAGAATTTGGGGCTGTAGGTTTGGGGACTTTTATTTTCCGGAATCGGATCAGAACCAGAAGAAAGATTAGAATTAGGATCTGGAGAAGGGTTCAGATTTAAAAGGATTAAGATCCGAAGAAAGGTTTGGTTTCAGGAAAATACAGATTCAGAAGGGTTTGGATCAAGAGATACTGTTTTGGATCCAAAAGATTTTGAAACCACGAAATTTGTATCCAGGAAAAGTTCAGATACAGGTAAAAGGTTCGGATCTAGAAAAAGATTCGGATACAATTAAAAGGTTCGGATCTAGAAAAAGATTCGGATACAGTTAAAAGGTTCAGATCTAGAAAAAAGATTCGGATTCAGGAGAACGATTCGGATCAAGAAAAAGAATTCATCGCTCAGATTTTGGTTCAAAGAAGCTGGAGACTCATCACACCAAGAGACCTGAAATGTAGCATGCAGTACCCGAAAACTTTTCCGGAACATTTAAGAAAACATACATGCTCTGGTAGTTATTGTGGTTGTGTGAACTGATACATGTTTTAAAAATCATTACTTTGCAATGTTGAGACAGTTATACGGAGAGCAGAAGCAGTAATTTTCTTTCCAACGCTTCGTAACTTCTCACGTCTAAAAGTTAACACCTACGTTTACAGTATTATAAAACAATTTAATTTTCGAGCACTAAAACATTTAGTTTCCGATCACAGACTCGAGTAATATTCTGCAGATTAAGCGATAACGTATGAAAAATTGTCCAGATTTTATGTTTCCTCGCTACACTCGAGCCGGCAGATACGTAACTAGCAGGCTTTGTTTGGGATACTTTTAAGCAACTCCTCGTCTTCGTCTTAGCCCTCTCACAATTATACACATAAAAAATGAAGAGTTCAAGGTCCTGAGTACTGTGTGAGTGCTTGTAAACTGGTGACACTTTTGCACTCTGTGTATCTGCCTCGGAAGAGAAATATTTGTGAACATCATACAACGCTCGTGAACTGCATGCCGGATAGCAGTTAAGTTAGACGCTTTTTATTGAAACTTGGACTCGAGTGCGGGAATTTCAGGTTGCCTGTGGATTGCATAGACCAGTTTCATTTTCCTACAATTTTAGCTAGACATATTTGCCAATCCAATAGTTCCAGAAAGTGTGACCGTATTGCACAGCATGTGACTCATCTGAAATTCCCTTTTGACTGCCTGCTACATGTGAGAGATTCTATGTATACTGCGTGCGATGACAGTGGGCTTCTCTTTCGATGTTTTGTGACTCAGAAGAGAGCTAAATAATGTCGTTACGACTGCATACAAGATGAAGTTTCAACAAAAAATTAGATAACTGCATAACTAATTAGTTACAAAGACAATTTTAGTTCTTGGAAATCCTGAGCACTAATCTTTCACATCAAGCTACAGCAGACTTCCAATACAACTTGAACGCAAACACGTCAGATACTGGACACGATTGTAGGTGTTCAGTGTTGAAATAAAGCAATAGCTCCAAACACGTAGACCCATTATCTTTCTTCATAGCAGCGTTTCACAATCGAGGGCTCGTGGCTCCACAAGGAGGCCACAGGCCTTCGACCAGGCAGACAAAACTTGCAGAACAAACTTGCAGTCTTGACAGAACATCCAAAACATACCAAAACTTCCAATATTTGTGCACTACCTGAATACTTCTAATTCAGAAAATTAGTTGAATAATAATTCACCCTAGGAGCTATAAGAACTTCTTTAGTAAGAGGATAAGTCATATACAAAATCCTTGAATGAAAACCATCTTACCAGTGACGCTGCAATGGCTGGTACATGATTAACCTCTGGTGAGTCATTCATGTAACCTCGTCATTATCATTCAAATGAAATTGTAATCATTTTACATCGGGTTACGATAAACTCAATTCATTCCAGGCAGAATTCAAGTTATTTCCTTCCCTATCGAAAACAAGTCATTTAATTCCAGACAGAATTCAAGTCAGTTCATTCCAGACAGAATTCAAGTTATTTCCTTCCCTATCGAAAACAAGTCATTTAATTCCAGACAGAATTCAAGTCAGTTCATTCCAGACAGAATTCAAGTCAGTTCATTCCAGACAGAATTCAAGTCAGTTCATTCCAGACAGAATTCAAGTCAGTTTGTTCCAGGCAGAATTCAAGTCAGTTTGTTCCAGGCAGAATTCAAGTCAGTTTGTTTCAGGCAAAATTCAAATCAGTTCATTCCAGGCAGTATTCAAGTCAGTTTACTTCAGACACAATCTAGGCATTGTGTAACAAACAAATATTATTCTCAAACTAAATACTGTTCTTATTCCCAAAGTCTCATCTTGATGCCTACACCATGTTAATTGACCCATCAATGAGACTAGGCTGACGGTAGCACACGCGTACACCGCAGCCACCATACAAAATTAGACAGTCAATGTGAAACAATACATTAGGACGTCAGTACATATATTATGAATGCAGTAAAAATGTTTCCACGGTATTTTAAATTGAGAACAATGGTTATGCGTAATAAGCTTGAGGTATCAAACTGAAGGATTACTGTATGATGAAAATAAAGTGTCAGTATGTCACGAGAAGGATAAAATATTCTTCCTCGACTTCCTACTTCCACTTAAGAAATAATAATAAGTATTAGTGAATGTATAACTCAATAGTGGAATTTCGTTTTCATCAACTTTTTAAAAATGATTTCCAGTGTAAACTAATATTGCTTTACACACACGTCTCTCTAACGTTCCAAAGTATATCACTGTCAAACAGAACGCGCGTGATGCATACAAATTGTTGGTTGCTAATACACAATTCGCCTTCCTTTCTAGCATAAAAAAAACTCAGCTTGAAATACAATGTTCGTAAGTCTTTTCTCCAGGCATGGAGAAGTCCCAACAACTTGTGTCGCGCATTCTAAACTTCTAAGAATTATTCCGCTGCAGTTTACCTCCTTTGCGGGGCAAATATTTCCCTTGAAAAGACTCTTGCAGTTTCGAGTTCCCAACAATAAAAGAAAAGTTTTTAGATCGAAGGGTTTTGAAAATTTTGGTAATTATTTCGTTCCACTTATTGTAGAATAAAAGTCAAATTTACGGGTGAAAACGTAAGAAAATTTAATTAACCGAGGGTTTATTCGAAACGTATGCATTTTTCTTGATTCAATATCATGTACAATAAAAACACTCCTAATATTGCCCAAGTATACCTGGAATCATAAGTGAAAGTTAGCTCTAATTTAAGGTATTTGTGTATTTTGTATGGTACCACAGAAGTAAATTAACTTATTTAGACCCGCTAAATCATTCAACTTCTAACCGCTCCATTGTTCTACTTATAAGAAACTTGGATCTGTGATGCAGCAGTGTGTGACCAAGTGGTTATTATTTTTCCTGTACATCAATAACTCTAGGTCCGCTGTAGGTCTTCAACTAGCAAGTAAATCATTTCAGTTACTTGATCTTTTTTAGAAAGATAAAGTATTATAGATAACACCAATGTAACGCTAGAATTTCCTTCAATATTTGTATATGATTTGAGGCTGTTGTTTCATTTACTTCTATGTTTCACCTTGATTGTTAATAAACACTTTAATTTTTCAATTGATCGACCTTTGTTTTCCAGCAGCTTGTGACAATCCTAAATACATCCTGGCTGTGTGTGTGGGGAGGAGGTGTTTCCCTCTTCTCCTTCTTCCCCAAATGTGGAAGTCAGCTCATGAAAAAGTCTATTGACAAGAGGGAGGAAGGGCAATTAAGTCCCTCCCCCTCTAGTACCACACTGCTCAAACTTCTATTTAAATTTCATATTTTTTACAAATAAAGAGCTTCATTAATGTATCAAGTCTTTTTGAGAAGTCTCCAGTGGAGCACATAGCTTAGTAACTTGACCGCTGATATTCCAAGTAAAACAACCTCTGTGGAACAAAGGAGAGTGTACAGAGGATATAACCTGAACTGCTTATCTCAATAAAGCGAAGGAAATAATAAGTAAAGTTAAGAACGTTTTGTTTAGGGACAATGCTGTGACTAAACACTGTTATCAAACAGGTGACTGTGACCCTCCTTCCCATGAATGCTAATCTTTCTCTTTGCATATTACCTTACTCTGGTGCCTGAGCGTGATTGACGTCTGACAGTATAGGACTTGGAAAGCAACCAAAAAATGAAACCACTCTGTTTCTTCTTGTAACCATATCCATTTCTATTTAACCTGAGTTTTTGAACACTATCAAAATATATGTATTATTTCATTTCTCATTCAAAATTCAGTACTCACTAACACTGAAAACTTTTCAAATGTGCAAATATTTTTAATCATATATTTTAGTTTTCATAAATTGACGCAGCCTGCTAGAATGCTATCGGAACTCCGAGGTGAAGGAGATTTCAAGTGGTATTTTGGTGTGTGTTGATACACTAAATTCAAGACATTTCTAAACCCAAAGAATACGTAAAAAACGGAAGCTGAGGTCTGCAACACTTTATCCCCTTCCAAATACCAAAAATATGCATAAATGAACGCCTGAGGAAGTCTCATTTATAAGCAAAATATTGAACAAATCCGCGAGATACATCACCTAACCTGACTGGAAAAATTAGGCGTCTTATTGCCGTTGACTTGGCAACACCGTTCAGGGCTTTCTTAAAAAAATATTGAGCTCTAAATTCCAGGACTTGCTTCCTCCTCAACCCGGAACAAAAGCTCTGGACTGCAAAGCAATTTTGATGTTATTCTAACGCCAGCTATCACATCCTGAGTTCCCAGCGAAGTTTTCTTGGGTACACAAGCCTGACTGGCGGTAAACAATTACGGACTTACAAGCCACGTTTGTCTGCAAATGACTGCATGCTGCCAGGGACTCTAAATTCAGTCCTGCAAACAACGATCCTGTCCGTCCAGTTAGCGTGCAGTAGTGCAGCCCGTCCAGTAAACTGACGGTAATTCAGCCCGTCCAGTAAAATGACGGTAATTTAGCCCGTCCAGTAAACTGACGCTAATTCAGCCCGTCCAGTAAACTGACGCTAATTCAGCCCGTCCAGTAAACACGGTAATTTAGCCCGTCCAGTAAACTTACGGTAATTCAGCCCGTCCAATGAACTGACGGTAATTTAGCCCATCCAGTAAACACGGTAATTTAGCCCGTACAGTAAACTTACGGTAATTCAGCCCGTCCAGTAAACTTACGGTAATTCAGCCGGTCCACGAAACTGGCAGTAGTCTAGCCCGTCCAGCATACTGACAGTAGACCAGCTGGCCCAAAAAACTGACAGTCGTCTAGCCCTCTCCAATATAATGACATAGACCAGCCGGTCCAGCAAATGAACGGTAGTCTAGCCCGTCCAGTATAATAACTGTAGTCCAGCTGGTCCAGTATAATAACTGTAGTCCAGCCGGTCCAGTATAATAACTGTAGTCCAGCCGGTCCAGTATAATAACTGTAGTCCAGCCGGTCCAGTATAATAACTGTAGTCCAGCCGGTCCAGTATAATAACTGTAGTCCAGCCGGTCCAGTATAATAACTGTAGTCCAGCCGGTCCACTAAATTAACTGCAGTCCAACACGACCAGTGAATAGGAGAAATGCAGATTTTGTGAAAAGCAGCCCAACAGGTCCAAAAATAGTACGCCAAGAGGTAGAGCTAACGATGGTTTGTCATAACAACCTGCAACGATTCAACTAATCCAGTTAACGATACAACATCTAGTTTTGCAAATAGATGCCTGAGGACCCAAAGGCACAGTATGTCGGAGTCCATCAAACAGAAGACATGTATGTAAAAAAACACGAGTTAAGCCTTTTGAAAACTAACCTTCTTCCAGAATTCCTTCTGTTAAGTCTTCTTCTAGAAAGCAAAAATCATGCAAACAGCAATTCAGCAAACTCCGTGAAAAGTAGCCCAGTTTTTCCAGGAAACAGTAGCCCAGCAGTTTGGTGCATAACAGTCCAGCAGGACCAGTAAACAGGGATCCAGCGTCCAGCAAAGAGTAGCCCAGCAAGGAAATACTCAGTCAACAGACCTCCTGTTGACACTGTAGTTACAAGCTCTCGCTTCTCCCAACGTCATTTCTTCGTTCCCCTTTTCCCGTTGAAAACGCGAACTTAATCAAAGGAGACGGGAAAATTCCTGTTTTTCGTTCGGACGAGAAGAGGACGATGATGAGACGAGCAGGATTTTTAGAGGAGGAAATTTGCAATGAAGCAAGAGTTGTACAAGCAATAGACGTGTTTCTGTAGCCTAATGAACAGGAAATGAAGTGCTCGATGTTTTGAAGAGGGCAAAATATCTCAGGTGGTAAAGCAGTTTGGGTGTTTTCGTCGGCTTATGTAGCAAGAAAAACAAAAGTCATTTTGGTGAAGGGACTCTTTTAATTTCGCTGCTACTAAGGACGATGTTTATGTATTTTAATCAGGCGAGAGCAGTGACTGGAAACTGAGAAGAATTCTTCAGCGGCATGAAAACTTTCCGTGAAGCAGGGAGTTAAGATTTAAAAAGTGTTAAGGAAAAAGATAAGATAAAAGATAGAGGATGTTCATTAAAGGAACTTTATGACAATTCCTAGACTTCTCCAAATGAAAAAGTTGAAGAGAATCACGACATATATCTATAGCTAAGATGGTGTAATTTTTAATCATTTTAATCATTAGCAACAAAGATGGACATCAGCGTGAATAATATTTGATGAGCATATAGTGCCTGCAGGAAAAAATGAACTTTCGCTTCACATTCAATAATTGAATGTATCTGAGAACCATAGCAACAGGAAAAATAAATTTTCGAATCATATTCTACAATTGAATCTGTCTTAGAATCGTAGTGACCGAAAAATAGATTTTCGTGTTGAATTCCTCAATTGAATGGACCTCAGAATCTTCACGGAAGAAAAGTACTTCAAAGTTTGGCCTCCCTTCGCTCCTCATGTACGGCCGACGGTAGTTAAACCTAAAAAAAATTTAACAGACTTGAAACTTTCAAACTCAGTCAAAGTAATGGTGGTTTCAGTCTCAGCAGCAGCCGAGCACACATTAATGCAGGGATTCCAGTGAGTGTCAAAATTTTTGAAGCTAAATTGTTAATAGAAATTTGCAAACAAAGACAGGAGCAAATTAAGCACTTGACTTAATTGCCGCTTTTCATTGAGTTAACAAAATTTATTGCAACTTTTAAAGTTTCGAAAAAAAGTTCTTGTTGCCAATATTTCAGCGTTATGAATCTTCACTTTCTAAATGAAGAACGAATAAACAAATCAATAAAAAAATTCATCACCATGAAATGGAACGCTACTGATGCAAATGTTTCAGCTTGAGCAAATTAAAAGACTCGTTAGGCCTGGCTTGAAAGTTTTAATCGAAAGTCACTTTAGTTTGATCTCTGCGCTTCCTAATGAAGTTCAGCCATTCAACAAGAGTCCCTTATCTTGTAGGGAATCTTCTTAGGCCGATATATGTCACTAGGCTTCCCAGTAATAAGGTCACTCATGAAAGGCATTAAAAGAGGGTTCTTTGAACCGACGTCAGAAGGATGTCAGCAGTAACAAAATTGAGAGAGCGGATGACTAGGAGTTTGAGGGATAATTCTACGGTTCAAAAATGTCACACTTCTTCGGTTTTAAGAGAAATAAGACCCCCTCGTACATTAAAATTATTAATCTGGACTCTGAATTAATTAGCCATAATATGAACTTTGTTTTAAAATATACACAGAAACTCTGGTAATGTATGACATCAGATGATGTAAGAAACTTTTTTGATAAATTATTCTCAAGATTTACATGCGAATAATTTATACATAGACATATTCATGATTATTTATAGGTTCCACTGCGTAAAGTTTCCCAAGTAAATTTTCGTTTACAT
Source organism: Trinorchestia longiramus (assembly GCA_006783055.1). Classification (NCBI taxonomy): domain Eukaryota; kingdom Metazoa; phylum Arthropoda; class Malacostraca; order Amphipoda; family Talitridae; genus Trinorchestia; species Trinorchestia longiramus. The sequence goes on from VCRD01000088.1 coordinate 560,238, forward strand.
TGGGTTGGCCAAATAGCCAGTTCGGTTTTTGTAGGTCTCAAATTTTCCATCAAAACATAACAGACTTTTAGTAAGCCCAGAATTGCTTGTACGAGCTTCAGCTCTCGTCAAGAACATAAATATTTTGCATGCTCACTCATCGCTTGCTGAAAAAAGTTTTCCAAACTGTATCAAACTGAAGGCAAAACGAACCAACTTTATTATTTAGAGAATGAAAAAAAAGATCATTTATCCGGAAACAGGTTGTGTACGGCGCTTATTGCCAGCGTTGTCGTTGATGGAAAAGAGAAATAAAAATTTCGTTGGGCTAACAAAATCTCAGCAGTTCAGTCTAGCTTTGTGGTCGAATTAACTTATTTCCATTAGATTCTGTATATTATACAGAGTATACGGAAAATATAAGATAACTTATGATAATCTAGCGGTATATTTTAGCAAGGAAATGCTCGTAGATGGCTATAGTCCCACGGAAAAAGACTCGAGATTTCATGAAGTGAACAAATTCTCAAATTAAAACCTCAAGAATTAAACAAGAAATCTGGATTCATTTGAAATAACTAGTCATATGATTGTTGATTCCTATCGAGTGTGAACCCAATTATTATTACAATAGGATTTATCGACACTTTGAATTGTACTATTAACTGATCATTGATGAATGAAGAAACTATTAGAACAGATTTTTTCAACCGTTAATTAATAAAAGTAGATGTATGACCTCATGTACACCACACAGCATGCACTCTGATCTTCAGAAATTAACTTCATTAATTGGACATTGGATGCATTGAATTACAATTACCGTTTAATGGGGCAGACAGTTCCCCTAGTTTCAATGCTACTGATTTTTCTTATAATTCTGTGATGGGATCTAAAATCAACGTCTAGTTGATGATAACAATCTTGCAAAATGCAAATTGATTTGAGAAACTTCAAAAACAACACTACTGCTCTCAGTTCACACAACACAACACTACTGCTTTCAGTTCACACAACACAACACTACTGCTCTCAGTTCACACAACACAACACTACTGCTCTCAGTTCACACAACACAACACTACTGCTCTCAGTTCACACAACACAACACTACTGC
>VCRD01000089.1:5075-39624 GCA_006783055.1 Trinorchestia longiramus
AAATTCTGAACAAGTGGGATGAGAACCCTGAACTTTTTCTGCAGCGAATTGTGACCGGGGATGAAACATGGCTCTACCAGTACGATCCCGAGGACAAAACTCAATCAAAGCAGTGGCTGCCCTGGGGTGGAAGTGGGCCAGTCAAAGCAAAATCTGAGCGTTCAAGAGGAAAGGTTATGGCCACTGTCTTCTGGGATGCAGAAGGGATCTTGTTAGTTGATTTACTCGAGAAGAAAAAAAATATTACAGCTGTTTATTATGAAGAGATTTTGAGAAAATTGTCCAAGAAAATCGCAGAAAAACGCCCTGGGAAGCTGCTTCGGCGCGTCCTCTTTCACCACGACAATGCACCCGCGCACGGCGCTCGGCAGACCAGAGCTGTGCTACGCGAATTTCGATGGGAAATCATTCGACATCCACCTTATAGCCCCGACTTAGCCCCATCCGACTTCTTTTTATTTCCAAACCTGAAAAAGTCATTGAAAGGTACCCAGTAAAGCAGTAAAAAAGAGCTGCCATGACATGGTTCAAATCGCATGACTCTCAGTTTTACACAGATGGACTTACAGGCTGGTATCAGCGTTTGCAGAAATGTACTGACCTACATGGAGCACATGTTGAAAAATAAACATTATGACTTTGACCGTTTTTTCAAACTGTCATTTTTCCACGAACTTTTTGAAGCCCCCTCGTATATATATATATATATATATATATATATATATATATATATATATATATATATATATATATATATATATATATATATATATATAATATATGTATGCAGGGTGTTCAATAATACACGTTACAACTTTTAGAGCCCATATTCATCAAACAAATAAGTGTATATAAATGCATAAAATAAAGTAGTAGATAAGCATATGATAGTCAGAAATTAGTGTATTTTATTAACTATGAACTCTGACTGCTTCGATATCAAGCTGAAGAAGACACGAATGACTTTTTCCGGGATTTTGGCCTATTGGTTTTTGATATTGACTTCAATGTCTATAAATTTTAGTGATGTATTCCTGAAACGTTACTGTCCATTATGGACCTGATGCGGTTATCGAGAGGATTTAGGTTTTATGGTAGAAGGAGGCCATTCCTCTTTCGAAGTGAAGTGGGGAACATTGGATGCTATCCACTCGTGTTTTCGTAGCATCACGGGAGGGGGCTAAGTCTTGATGAACTGACGTTTTTAAAAATAATTCTCTATGTAACAATGACTCGGTAGCAATATCATTGGAGTAATTTTCTTGGCTAATTTCAACCCTTTCCTTCACAAAAACCAGTGGACTAGTTTCTGTTTCAGTTATCGCAGCCCAAACCATCACTGACGCCCTATTTATTCCATCTGTACATAGAAATTATAAACTAAATGAAATGTTATTGTAAATAATTAACTTTACATTTGAGTGTAACGATAATTATTGATTGCTCTGCTCATATATTTTGCTCGCTTTAGCTCCTATGCTCTCTCTCTCTTTCTTTGACTAGCTCATAAAGAGCAAACTTGATAAGAACATTTGTCAGCAATATATTGTTTAGAAAAACCTATTTGTTGTTCAATAGAATTTTATGTTGATCAATGTTTTAGCAGACTTCACAATGTTACTGCAGACCATCGTAACGAGAATTATGTTGTAGCTCGATGAAATAATTTTGAGTAAGTAAACACAGTATAACATACAATTTTGTTACGCCAGTGGCCTCTCAGCTAAAACTGTCTTGCTGCTTGTCTATATCAAAAAATTTACTTTCGTCGGGGTAGAAAAACTTCCAAATTCTTCCTTGTGGATTTACTGAAGCGACGGACGGTGGTGTATCAGACAAGGCCAAGATAAACATCACTGGATTTTGCCCTCAACTTTTGCTCCATTAAATCGTAAAACGACCACAAAAACACGCAGGACGCCCTGTATAAAGTCAACCTTACTGGCGTGGGGTCATTTTCTCCCTATGCACGCTCCTCCCTTTTGGGCTCATAACCGCATCAGCCCGAACTTTAATCTTGATTTTTTTTAGTTTTTCTCTCTACTGTTCCCTAATAATTTAGAGAACACTAGTTCATACCTGCGTCTTCATTTCGATACGGCTCGAAAGAATTATTACCTAACAATTAGCATGATATACTAGGACTTATAAATTCATTATTCCCAATAGAGCATTCCTTGTTGATGCTCCTCTGTTCATTATTATAGCTAAATGATTGCATCTGCTTCCAAAAAATTTTTGTACCTTGAAAACGAAGATAGATGATACAGTTCATAATAATATTCAAGATGTACTTTTAAATTTTCGTCCCGTGCATCCGTTAAGACATACGAAGAGCAGCATTGTGTTTCAGAAAGAATCCAAACTTATTTACTTATTAGCTACCGTTCTCTAAGCATCTTATAGATTGACAAACACTCAGTGCAAAATGTTCTTAGGAGAACCTTTGCATGTGAAAAAATGTAGGAGCTAGCACTGATGGTAACACTCTCTAATTGAACAGAAACAAGAAGAAATTTATCCTTCGGTAATAGGTATATCTTGTTAATTAGTAACAATAATTTTGAATAGTCATCCAGCAGATAAATAAAAACATATGGTACAACTATCGAGTACTTTCAGATAAAGAATATTTTGAAAAATTTATGATTTATATGGAATAAAGCATAAAATATGTTTGTGGTTTGTAACAAATAATTAAAAATATTTGATTTCAATAATAAATAATCGAGATGTTTAAATCCTATAATGAATTCCCGAAAATACTTAATCTCTGAGATAAACCACAGACAATTATGAAATTTCATAAATTAGTCACAATTTTGTGACCAGTCGTGGCTTCAAAGGGATGAATGCCAGCAGCTCTGGTCTTCACACAGCCAGGCGTCTTTGATGGGAATTTTTTTTCTCCTCACCCTCCAAGTACCGCCGAGGCAAGCCCTCCCCACCCCTGTTCTTATCCAAGAGACTTCACAATAAGGCTCGTTAGTACGATTCGGTCTTGCTGCTAATCCGTTCTTCGGGCCTAATTATAGTGAACGATAATTGCAGTGTTTCACGGCCAGAGAAGCCACGAGTTTCCAAATTATACACAAGAGCCAAAAGGAAGACCAGGCTTTCGTCATTAAGAAACACTGAGCCTCGTCAGTCCGACGGGAAGTCTGGACGAGATAGAGAGCTCAGAGGAAAATTAGATGGATGTGCGTAGGTGACGTGCTTCAAGAAGGCATTAATTCAAACCTTTTCAGGTTTTAACTCTCACAAAACTTTTATCTATTCACCGGAATTTTTCCTCCGTAAAAGGAAAAACAATTTCACTCCCTTCTCTGCTTCAGATCCGTGTGAACCGATGCGTAAAAACCATTATTTTTTGTAAAAAATTTAATGATAATCGATTTTTGTCTAGGATTTTCGAAGACTGGGTGAAGCTCCATTACCGTCAATAATAGGGTTTCATCTTCGTTCTGTGAAAAAATTAAATTGAGTGTATTATATTTTTCATACAATTACAGCGAGCATTTTTAGCACCTAGCTATTTGTCTGTGCAGGGGTGTTTGCTATAGCAGAAATTATACAGAGTGTGCCATTGGAGACTCTGTCTTACTAGACCGAGTTTGTTAAACACAATAATAGAAACAAACATAAGTTACACGCTGAATTATTCCCCACGTTGGAGTAAAGTTGGCCAAAGCCATTATTATAAAGGATAAGTTGCAACTTCCCCTGCCGCGTCTTGCCTGCGCAGCAACACTGCAGAGCCCTCAAGGACCGCAAGAGACAAGTTTGCGGCCAATAGACGCTTTTTAAGAAAGTCGTTCTCGGTGTTCGCGATGCACGGTTGCGCGCTGTGGCACTGATAGCATCTCAACTGAATTAAATTAAGGGAGACGTCTCCGTAATGTGTACCACTGATCCTCATCTCGCCGCAGAGATGCAGTAAAGGAAATGGTATTTCTAAAAGCTAATAATTATTCTCCTGCACAGGTTTTCTGCCTAAGCTCCGAGTCTCTATTACCTCATCAACTACTTCATGCATTACTTGCACAACTTTTCATTCCGTCCTATCTAGATCGTGATCGTGAAACAAAATTTGTTCTTCTTGAAACTCAAATCTAGAATACTTAGTGCGGAAACTTTGGGTGATATAACCGAAATTTAATATCATTCTAATGAGTTTGATGAGGAAGTCAGAGATAAGGAGTTGCATTCGCGTATTGAAATATAGAGCCAAGATTTTCGTGCTAATAGAACACACTATGAGAGGCAATTTAATTTGGTCTGGTAAAACTTGATATACAGTACATGTACGTGTGTATTTCGTAATTGCAAGGCTCAATAAAGATGTATATCTTAACAAAAATTATTGAATTGTGCATTTAGAACGATCAAACATTTATTGCCACTAACTTATAATCTCCACGAAATAAAATTCCAGTTTAGAAAAATGCACACTAATAAAATTACTTAAAATCAAACATTGCAGAGCAAAGTCTCAGGTACTTGTTTACGGTATGCTAATTTTTCAAATATTTTTGACATTGATGTGAAATTTCGTGAGAATATTTCTTAACGATCTTATTGAACACCTTTATCTAAGACCGTGTTGGGATTCAATTTTTGAATCATCGAGAAAACTCCCAATCTTTGAGAAACATCATGAAAAAAACTATTTGCAAAACTATACGACTCTTCGTTGCACCAGAAAACTGGGTGTGTCATTATAACTGAGGTAAAATGCGTTTTGTGTGGGAAAAAGTTCCTAGTGTATCCATTGAAAGAACTTTTAAAATGGCATTATCGTAGTGAAAATTACAGAAGCCAGTGTACGACAACCTCAGAAACGACGCATGTGCAATGTTATGCGTGTAGGAGAGCGGAAGGGCAAGTTGTGTAGATTCAGTCTGTAGTCCAGATGCAACATACAGATACGGTCCCAAAATGTTAGTGTTATTTATGTCTCTATTAACACTAAGGTTAGGTGAGTATATAATTGATGAAGTTAAGCTGATTCATTGCATTTACAAGCCTGTTGATTGACGACCAAAGCAACTTTAGTTGAAATGCTGTCCAGAACATCATTCAAGTGACACGATTGAGGTGATAACTAAAGCGAGCTTTGAAACTTCTAAAAGAGTCAATATAAATATTAGTTTGCTTGAATTTAGTCAGGGGCATCATTGCAGTCCTTTAAGTGAATTATTTTGATAATCTTCCCTAGTGAGGAGGAAATTTCATTATATAAGAAATTAATGTAGTAATTGTATATCTCGGGAATAGTAATCAATAAGTTTAAACGTTCTTGCTATGAGCACATAAGGGAACTCAAGAAATGGGGTGCCGACACCGTGAATTTGAAATATAATCATCTCTCTGATTAGCATATGGACTTCAGAGAATTTCAAACATGACTTTGGTATTTAATAATGACTTACGACACATGTCTTAACTACAATTCTGCAATGTTTCACATAAGAATAACAAAAGACGAACAGACCGGTGTAACTGACGTCCTTGCTAAACAGCATTCCCATAAGTTTTCAGAAAATCTAAAAGCTAAAAACAGTTACAAACACCACAAGTTTGGTTCATTTCAGGTATGAAACAACATATTGATATCACATAACACGCGCCTGTTGCATGAGGTATTCCCAAAGCGTTACATAAGAAGTGGTCGTTGTAAAGAACAGAGCGGCTGCGGTAGGTTATCGGCAGATCAGGGCTCCCAGGAAGGCAGAACCACGACCGTTGCCAGCTGACAACAGAGCTGTTGCTTTCGACTGATACGAGAACTGATGAGCCCTGCGCCATCAACTTTTTCTCTCAGTGTTTTAGAAATGGCTTCAAACCCATACGCCATGTCATAGCAGAGCATTTGCCACAATAGAGAGGATTTTTGTTATAATGTGGGAGGCAGGTTCTCATATTTGTATAGCTGATGGGGAAAAACCAGAACTGTTGGGAATATTGCCGAACTGACTACCTGAGTGAAGGATTACTTTTTCATTCGTAATGTATAGCGCCATTTTTTTCATAAAATAAGTGGATCTTAACATTACTGATTGTACATTAATCCAACTGTAAGTAAATTGATTTACTTAGTCGTCAGAGCAATGAGTGAAGAATGTGAAATTTTATTTTTTCCCATTCATATAAACGTTGGACGTCATGCACTAAATTAAATTAATTTTGTTTCTGGTTGTGCTTAGTAACATACGTATCGAACCGAATCTGCTCAGGATTCATTGATGTTTTTATCCGAAATACAATATTTTGTTCGTAGCGCAATTCAAATCTTAATATCTCATTCTTGAGACTGAGTTTCCTAGCTTTTCAAGTTTACTACATAATAACATCTTACTGTTACTTAAATATTGTAAGTAGTTACGAAGAACCTGCCTCCTCAGACTTTCTAAGCAAGAAAATATTTTGTAAACCACCCTTTCCTGTAAGAAACACGTAGAAAGTTTTTGATTCCGAATCTTAAATATCATTCTAAGAGAACAATTAAAATTCGAAAATAGCCTAGATCTCAGTGGTCATAAAATCACCTTGCACCGTGCTGCTAGCCGTCATAAGAAGTATTTTTTTAATCTCTAATTTGTGAGCAGCAGAACAATATTTTTTGAGATGAGTCGCTGAGGACAGATTTACAGGGCAGTGGGCTATGAAGTTAACACGGCTATGACAATGTAACAGAGCGCTACAGAAGTGACTCCTCCCATGAGAACACCATTTTTAACAAAACGCTACGGTGACTCTTCCCACGAGAACACTATTTTTGCTTTTCCACAATAGCAGTAATAGAGCTCCGCAGGACTAAATTGTCTGGCGTCAATTGTCATCTTGGAGCAATTCCCCCAAACATTTATTTGTGTCGTAGTATTGAGAGTCTCGCAGGTGTTCTATTGTAAGGAGATCGCAGGACCTCGTTCAACGGCGCCTCTAGCACACAATAGTACAATTAATGCGTTCAAGTCCCGATCAAACAATTAGAGAGCCAAACTGCGCTCTTCTGGGTATACAAAATCAGATAAGGCCAAAAGAGAACGCCGCTCTTGCTCTGTACTGGGTACGTTTTAGCGTTACTCATAACTCGTGTTGAGTTGCGCATCAGGCAGGAAAACTATGGCTAAGCCAGAAATATAACTATGGACTGGATATTAAACAGTATTTTAGATACAATTTCGTTCAATATTGAAGGCTTCTTATTAAAAATATTTCGTAAAAAAACAGACCGATCGAACTATTTTAATTTTTTTTTCAACCCCCAAATGCTTCATTCAGAAGGCATTTTAAGATTTAGGATGGTTTACTTTTAAGCAATTGTCAGTAAGATGTTAAACTTAAGTTTCATTTTAACTTTCAAACTCCTAGTATACATTTGACTTTTTCGAAAATTATGAACAAATACCGGCATGAAAGTTGAGCCTTATAGACTTCGATTTGGAACTCATGGTTTCTTTGATTTTGCTTAAATAAAAGCTAGAGTTAACTGCGATTTAAAGTATTCATAATTGATGGAGACTTGAATTTAAAAATTATTTTTCTTCACAATCTCCTTCATTTAATGAATAAATCGAGTACACAAAATTTCAGGTATCATAGACTTTGTGCATTCTACAGTTACACTATGTTAGTAAGTGCCGACTTGAGAGTACTTGCACCCTAAAACTTCATGTCGGGCACAAAACCCTTCAGTTCATCGAGATGTGTGTAGGCAAAAGAACAGGTAAAAGGTAACGCGATCAGGGAGTGCCAAACGCGGGATCACAGGGCGAGGTAGTGAGAGGCCAGCGTCCCGACACTAACCGTTTTACAAATGTAGCTGTGTCCTCTTGAGAGCAACCATTTCTCGTACACGACTGAGATTTACTGTAACAAGCAAATTCTGCTATCGGAACATCACATCAGAAGGACATTCACAAGCAAGGGCCTTGAGGTTCATTCAAATTTATTTCTATCGGAGTACCTAAGTTGTATGTACTATTTTGGAAGAAAAAGGTCACAGCCTATATTTTTTTTGGTGTCCATCGGTGCATCTACTTCTCAGATTCTAGAAACCTTTCGAGTTGTAACAGTAAAAAATACCTGGGATTTATTCCCCTTACAAAACTAAAGAATGGATTACGGAAACCCGATTCTATTTTGTCACTACATTTCTCGTAACGCATCGAAAAATATTTTTGCCAAACTGTTTCGCCGTAAGTCAAAATGTGTGTAATATTACACGTCATTTGAATGTGACGTTTTAAAGTATGGTTCATTTCATTCCAAAACCATTCTTTTAAGAAATTCCAAGTGAGCAATCATTCCTTTCGTAGGAAACCTAATGATTGTAGCGTTATTACGCCCCAGACGACGGAGCAGCGCTTAATTTGTCTCCCGTCAATCCGACGTCAATCATTTTGTCTCATCTTTCTCACGTGGTGTCCGAGTGGCTTCCTGATATGGTTATCTATGATTGAATAGCAGAGTTAGGGGATTACCTGGCTCATCTGCCGACATTTTCATGAGCGGCTTACCTGGCCAACGATAACAATAAGTGCTCTACTTGGACCATGAAATGGATGAATAACGAATAATGACAGAAAAGTTATAATATAATGCAATGTTTTCATGTATATCAGTCAAATGAGCATTTTTATAAAGGTTACATTCTGAGTGATGGTTACACCAATCATTTCAATGGCTGTTAAAAAAATTAAACTTTCACAATCGAAAATTAAGATTTACCGTAGCATCACGGTGTTAGTTAGCCATCTTATGACATCCCAGTTAAAACACATCATAGGTTCATGTGCGCTGAATAAATTTTAGTCATAAGTTTATGTTTTCTGAATGAATTTCAACTACAGGTTTTAATTATAAGTTAATGTACACTGAATAAATTCAAATGACAAATACGAAACTTACAATATAAACTTTATCTTGCAGACTGTATCAAAACTCAAGGGGATTCGGGTGTTGAATGAAACTACTGAGTAATTGACATACGAAACCGTTGTCAATGTTTTTAAATGTAAAAATGAACAAACCTTTCCATGGAGAATAGGTCAAAAGAAAGAATAAGGATAGAGTTCAATGCTGTAGAAAATCCCACATTATACTTTTTACCCGTCTTACATCGGCTTCCCGTGTCCTGCAAAATTTAGAACTTGGTAATTTCAGTTTATTTAATAAATTTTATTGAGTCAAAATATTTGTTCACATACTCTTTTAAAATATAGAACATGGACTAAAATTTACCAGTAACACGTTAATTTAAAGGTATTGGGAATTGAAGACAAAGTAAGTTCAGTGGTCATAGTGGTATAATATTTGTTCACATACTCTTGTAAAATGTAGAACATGAACTAAAATTTACCATTAACGCGTTCATTTAGAGGCAGAGGGAATTGAAGACAAAGTAAGTTTAGTCGTCAGAGTAGCATAATTTTTGTTCCAAAATGTAAAATTACGTAGAAATTGAATTAAAATTCTCAATAAAACCACTGTTCAAAACTTGGGAAAAATATTGCATGAACTCGAGCCCATGCAAAACATATGCTGCACTGAGTAGTACAGCAGGTGTATTTTTTGCGGTAGCTGAATGGCCATAAGGACCGTATACGGTTGTCCAGGTATGATTTACGCAGGACGATCGGCGAAAAGCCGCAACTAAGCAGTCGGCGGCTATTAGAATGGAAATGAGCTTGCCCTTTTAGAGAAGCTGAAGATGAAACCCAAGTCCTCGACTTGGCCGAAACAGAGGCTCGACTGCATCTCTTCACTCAAGTCTCATGAGAAAATTGATGCTTTGGCAGTGACGGATCGATAGGATTTGCATCTAAGAACCTAACCAAAATTCTTAACGTTCAAACTCTTTTGCTTCTTGGCGATCGGTTAACGATGTGCAAATTTTTTTAAAGACCGTCTGGAGAGATAAGGAGGGAGATAGTTTCCTGGAGTACTTTGAGTGAAAATTCATGAGGGTCTGCAAAGACCAAACCCAATGGAACTCCTAACAACCAAATGAATGATTTTATAATTTTTAGAGTATCCTGTACTTCCAAATTAGTGGGCTTAAAACAACTTTGAAACAACTGCTGTGTATTGGAACGAAAGTAATACTATCTTATAGGAATCATGTACGTCGATCCAAGCATTAACTTGTTATTTTCATACAGAACTTGACATATTCAACGCTATAGTAATGGTCCAAAGTTATAACTGAACGTTTTTAATAATTTTAAATTTTAATTTCATATTTAGTCTATAGAGTTTTATTTGCTGAATTAGTGATAAATAATTACAACCCTGACATTCTCACTCATACGAGAAACCGTTATTAGAAAGATGTGAAGAGAAGCAAGCTAAACATTCTCTCACTTACACAGTGAAAGAATTCTCAGTTCCTTCACTCACGAAACCCATTTGTTATTATTAGTTAGAATCCCTATACATACTTGCTGTTGTTGCTGAGTGATTCCTGAGAATAAACAGCTCCGTTCAGGCGGCACGAACGTTCGAACTCGTTATTCTCGAGGATCGATCTTCTGGTCAATAGACTGCACGCATTTTGCCAGCCATGACACACAGAAAACTCATCGAATTGTACATAAAAGAAGAAAGCAAATTCCCGATTATTGTCCTTAAAGTTAAGAGAAAGAAAAAGACTGCTTTAATTTGCTGGTATTTGAAAGTGAGGTATTGAGCACTCAGTAGAACACGGAAAAGTACAAGGACAAAGTTAAACATTATACGAATACCAATAGATTAAATTGCCCTGATGCTTTTGATGGTAGCACTAACGCTTTTTTGCACATTATTATGAGCAAAGTTCTTAACTTACATTAATGCGCTAGAATCATGCATGAAGGTCACCTCTGAGCCATTCTCAGTTTCTCGTCTTGATGCTACTCAGCATTTCAACGGCAACAATGAGGAAAATTGTCTCTCTGAATTTTTTCATTCCTATTGTTCTTTGAAGTCTACCAAAATCTCTTCAAAGTAACGAAAAAACAGTGATTCCAAGAACCAAGAGTAAAAAAATCAATTTCAAAACTCAAATATTGTCGCACACGCGTGACAACGGAAACTGGACAATAAATGGACAACCATGACTCCAGCATCAAACATGGGCAATGTCTAATGCAGTTATATTTTTTGAGTGCATTGAATAGAGTTACAAGTCATTTGCAAAGAAGCTTAGATGAAATATCTCCCTCAAAAACAGTGAAAGCATCAGTTAAGGTTTAAACAACTCTTGGTTCAAATAATTTTGAGTAACTCTGTGAGCTATATGAATATAAATTTGATTGAAACCACTCCCAACATATTTCCTTATAAGACAAGAAATTTGCATACTTAGATCTGTGTTAGAATAGATAGGTTCATACACACAACTCAACACAGATACGTTTCATTTTGTTTGCATTGAAGTTTTGTTTACTGACGAAACGTAAAAATACGAGAATTTTAGGTTTCTAACTAGTTAAGCAAATTTTTCGGAGAACCTTAATTCCCAGTAAAGTTAACAAATTATCTCGATTTTAAACGTAACATGTGCACATATTATAAGCTTGTTGTACCTCATACATTCAGGAAACTGTTCACTCGTGTACAGAGAATAGGAAACAACTGTTCGACCAAACTGAGGTGCATGAACTTTAACACATTTGCTAATTCTTAAACTTACACTCCTGAGTATGGAATATTGAGAACTATATTGTAAAGACAAGAAATTTTACTCTTTTTTCACGATGGTGCTAATACTACAGGTGAAGTATTTAAACTGGAGGAGAAGCAAGCAAAACCATAAACTTTTTACCAATCTTAGAATCTAAGGTGTTAATCTTTTCGTAGATCTGTTGTAAAAAAATTAACATAAGCTAAAAAATCTCCCATTATAAAAATAGCTCTAAAATATACTGTAGATGTGCATGTCTAGGCAATTTTTTCATCCTGGTTCTATTTTACTTTTTCCAGAAAAAATTTTTCGTCGAGATGCTCTATAATCTAAGAGGTACTTCATTTATAGAAAAATTTATTCGATGAAAAAATTTGCCCAAAAAACTTATTAACTCCACCAGCAAATGACATAAACATCTCATTTTTATGAAATCATGTAGAAGTAATCATGATTAAACCCAGACACACAAGTTTTGAAATGCTCGTTAAATGACTGTATTATTAAAGTTGTTATTCAAGAGATCTTATATTATGTTGATTAATTATGAACACCTTCATATATTTCAACGAAAACAATACAGTGGTTCTGAATGAAATAAATGAAATGTTCACTCATTGAAACATGTATGGCTCTCTAATGAGATTTGTATACATAAAACACAATAATACTTTAACTGGAGCCTCTAAATGCAGTTCGGTAAACAGGTATTTGAAAAAAGGCGTTAATTTTGCGTGAAACAAAGTGTGAAGAAAATTTGAACTTGTAAAAGTTCTGCGTACTGTAAAAATCTACACGTTTTGAATGAATCTATTTTGCATGCAAGTATTAGGTTCCATCTGATTAACTTAGTGCAGTATGCAATAGCAATATTGTCTATCACAGATAAATCTCTCCTGTATTCCAGTAAGCATTTCTCCAGAGATGATATCGGAAGATCTCTGGAGCTTCATAGTTCAATGTTACATGTAGCAAAAATTGAACCACTATTACACAAATTAGGATTAACGAATGATACCAAATTATATTCTAGTTTTATTTATGTGAGTAAAATCATATGCTATCAGATGAGAAAATGTTGATATGAAATGACTCAAATTGCTTACCTTTTCGTACAATCCCTTAAATGTATTCACGTATGTTTTACACGCATTTTTCGGACCAAAGCCGTAAAATACATTATGGAATGTTTTTTCAAAAGCTATTTCTTTCAGGTACTTAACCATTCAAATGGAGTTTTGAATACTGAAACTAGAAAAAGACAAAATATTTGACCTAGAATTATATCCCATGTACTCGTCAAAATGAATTATACCATTCAATTCTTAATAGTACCTCAATTATGTAAACTCTTCAAATACCTATGTCAACCGAATAATTATCGAAGTAATTATCCGACCCAAGAATGGGCCAGAAGGTTCGTTCCTATAGCCTCATTCTATTCTATTCTATTCTAACTCTTCAACCACACGAAACCATAACCCGCGTGTTAGATAGCAACGTTGTGAATTTTTTAGAGCACATAACCTTCTTTTATCCGTACCGAAGACCACCAGGTAAATAGTATAGTTTTCCACGTCTGACGCAACGAATACATCTGACATAGTGTTAGTATATAGGAATATCATTACAACCTGCACACTGCCGGGGCGGCGAGCTATGCAGTAGTCGAGGCGTGAGGTGCACGCGTCGCTGGTGGGTTTTGTGTTGTGCAGGTAGTAGGTACCCGAGAATGGGTGTTGCTGAGCCTTTGTTTTGCGTCGGGATGAAACCGAGCAGCAGGCGGATCAAATTTCTCTCAACCATTCACGCTTGCTCAGGAAATCAATGGGAAAGACTAAACAACAGTGGGTGGTGAAGACAAAGGCTAGATTTGCAATAAAGGACTGTCTTCAGTTCTCGGGATTTTAGTTACCCTACGACATGATACCTTTCAGACGACAGGCTTCAGACTCAAGAAATCTTCAGAGATTGCAATTTAGCATGAGTGTGTAAGGTGCACATTATACAGTTTTTTTCATAGCAGCGGGAATCAAGTTATAATCAGTGAGTTTGCAAACGGTTCCCTTGTATACATATGTAGTATCTGTAAAAAACATCTCTGAAAAGAAAGGATATAAGAATTTTTCTATATGTAGAACATCATGTTTTGAAAAATATTAAATTGCCAGACACATAACATGGTATTTGCTGTTTATTATGCATGGATATTATCTAGCAAATTTAACAATAATCGGGTAATAGCATCGGTCACTGAGTGACAATGGAGTATCAGAGATACCACAACTTTCATCTTCTTCAACAGTACGAGTACAAGCTTTACTTTAATCATGTTTATTATTATTCTTAGCATATTTCAAGGGACCTACAGCATGCATTCTTTAGTCTCTTGGGAACAAAAATAACGAACTTTAATTGAATCCATTATTTTTGTTGGACATGGAGTAATAATTTTCCTTGACGGACGATTTGTAAATTAATGAAGATTGGAAGTCTTAGATGCAGTAATAGCATTTTAGTCACGCTTGTTAAACCTGCAGCAACTAAACAAAACTTGTTGAATTTCTTCAACTTGCAAGCAAAAAATTACGGGTCAAGCAATCTGAACCCTTATTATGTATCGCCGTCAGTGCAGTCTCACCATGTTCTCATTAAAAATATTCGAGAACGCTAGTCAAATCTCCATCAAATTATCCACGGCGCAGATTTTTACTGGAGAAGGTAGGCAAAAAGTTTATGCATATTTTGGTTTGCCATAACTTCCGTTGCATTCGCAGTACGAAACTTAAAGATATATCATTTGGCTGAGCTTAATTTTAACAGAATTCTGTATGTAGCATACTTCGTAGTTCTACATACACTGTTGAGCAAAATGATAAGACCACATCTGATTTTGGCGTTTTGAGTACATGCATTTACTTTGGCGGAAAAATTTATCATAAGACATATCAACAGTGAGTGCGAAAAAATTTTTAATGGAAAAGATTTTCTGAAAATGTGGGACCTAACATTTTATTCGCCAAGAAATGTAAACTGTTTCGTTATGCCTGGTCATGATAATAAGACCAAGATTGAAATACGGTTTTCTTTGGCAAAATGTAAACAAATCATACTATTGCACAGAAAAGCTGATGAGGTCAGGATGTGCGTAATGAATTACTAACACTCTTGATTAATTTCTAAAGGGCCAGAAGACAAGTTTTAACAGATTATGAGCGGGCTAGAATTTTAGAATTCAAAAAACGTGCCATGTCATATAGAGCAATTGCAAATGAACTAAATAAGAGTAAAACTGTCGTCATTAACTTCTTGAAAAATCTTATTGAATATGGAGCAAAAAAATCGACTGGTCGCCCCAAGAAGATCACTCCTGCTTTTGAAAGACGAATAAGAAGGGAAGTTACGATGAGCACAATCATAACTTCAAAGTAAATAAGGCAAATAGTAACGCAGACTGTAGTTCTCGTATAATTCGGCGATATTTAAATAATAAGGGTTTTAATAAATTGAAACGATTGCAGAAATTTCGTGAACGATTGGTTTTCTGTTTCACCATAAAGCCTCCAGCATGTAATTTGCTGCAAATTACCAAACATGGGATATAGAAAATGGAAAAAAATTGTGTTTTCTGACGAGAAGTTTAACCTCGATAGCCCCGATGGGTTTCAGCACTACTGGCATGACAAATCTGTACCAAATGAAACTAATTCAACAAGGCATAGCGAAGGAGGATCATTGATGGTATGGGAAGCTTTCTGTTTCAATGGGATGTTTGAGTTACAGCGTGTAGAAAGTCGCCAAACGTCTGCCGAATACGTCACCATGCTTGAACGTGCTTCTATCTTCACTGAGTGTCCCAGGATGTGTGGAGAAAACTGGGTTTTTCAACAAGACAATGCCTCATTCCACAACGCTGGCCATTCGAAACAGTTCTTTGATGTCAATAATATCCAATTCTTGAACCATCCACCTTATTCTCCAGATCTCAACCCGATCGAAAATCTTTGGGGATGGATAGCCAAAGAAGTTTATTAAGATGGATTACAATTTGAGACGAAAGAGGGTTTTCGTAAGGCTGTGTTTGATACTTGGGGCAAAGTCCCAGTGTACCTGGTACAAAAGCTAGTAACCAACATGCCCAAGCAAACTTTTCAAGTAATCAATAATAATGGAGGATACACTAGTTATTAAGATGTTTTTGTAACGTTGTATGTCAATCCATTCGTAAAAAAATTGTTTGGTCTTGTAATTTTGACCAGTTGTATTTAGCAAAAACTTCATTTCTGTTATTTTTCCGCGATGAAATGTTTAGGGATCTACTTGTTTGCTTATCCATTATTTATCGAACTTACATTAGAACTGTGCTCAACAATTTTAATTCAAATTGTTCAAAATATGATTCAAATTTTGGTACTTCATGACTGGTCTTATCATTTTGATCAGCAGTGTATATTAGACAAGTGATTTCTTATAAATATTTAACAGAAGTTTGTTGTCTTCACAGGTGTGACCCAACTAATTACAAATAGCAATTCATAGCAAATGTGTGAATTTGTGCACTAAGTTCCGTATGCGTAAAATGAACCTTTTTTCTGTTTCAACTCTTCCCTGGCGTCCAAAACGAAACATCAAGATCGCAAAAATGAAGCACTCTACGGGAAATGGTCTTCTGTTTTTAAAACGCAACGTCCTCGACGTTAACAAAATTTTATATATCAAAATAGAACATTGTTGACGTACGTGAGTTATTATACACGTTCTGTGCAGAAGCATATTCCCAATGGTAACTTCTGGTAAGATATTGATGCAAGGTATTATTGTACGAGTCATTACATTAAGTAAGTAATGACTTAATGGAATATTACTTTCACTGCATTTCATCAACATTGTTCGCATATGAGAGATTCGAAAAACAAACTTGAAAAACATTTTCCGTTGCCCCAAATAAGTTGGTACACCGTGAGAAACTATCAATTTATTTTTCAATTGTCTTCCCCATATATTTTAAAGAATTTCTAATTAAGGTCGATTATTCATGCCACAATAAAAAATATTATGAACAAATTTACTTTTTCTCTGGCGCAGCTAAAGCTTTTTCAATAATAAGACACTATCTTAGACCGCCCTGTGTGCCCTCCTCATATTTAGTTTCTGTTGATGACTTCATTCAGGAATATCAGAAGCATGAATTATCGTCATTTACTTCTTCGTTCAATCATTTTTGAATTTAATACGATAAGGAAAATTTAAAAAATTCGGTATACCTAAGATCAGAGAAATCGTACGTAAATAAAGCACAGTAATTTGTCAAAAGTGTGTAGTGAGCAGCTTGAAAAACACTGCTCATGCATGGACTTGAAGTTTGTTCATGACGAAGAGAACAATGAGAATATGTTTCATATGCCTGAAGCCTAAAGTACTTTCTCGTGAGAGCAAGATCAAACATTTGTATGCTGTATAACCCCAAGATAGTTGTAGATTACCTCCAGAATAACTCTCTAGATTGCCTCTTGGATAACTCTAGATTGCCTCCAAAATAATTCTCTAGATTGTCCCCTGGATAACTCTAGATTACCTCCAGAATAACTCTCCAGATTGACCCCTGAACGACTTCAGATTGCTTCCAGAATAACTCTAAATTTTCCCCTGAATAACTCTAGGTTACCGCCAGGATAACTCTCTAGATTGCCTCCAGGATAACTCTAAATTGCCTCCATGATAACTCTTTAGATTGTCTCCTGGATAACTTTTAGATTGTCTCCATGGTGCCTCTATAGATAACCTTCAGAATAACTCTTTAGATTGTCCCTTGGATAACTATAAATTGCCCTCAGGATGACTCTCTAGATTGTATCCATGATAACTCTCTAGATTATCTTCGGGATAACTATAGTTTTCCTCCATAATAACTTTCCAGATTGCACCCAGAATGACTTTCTAAATTCTCTCCAGGATACTTCAAGATAATCTCCACGATAACTCTCTAGATTAGCTCTAGGATAGCCTTAGATTACTCCATGAAAATTCTAGATTACCTCCACGATAACTCTTTGAAACACCTACACAATAACTCTCTTGATTATGTCCAGGATAACTTTCTGAATTACCTCCAGAATAACTTTCTAGATTTGGCTGTCGGAGAAGTTGGATGGTAAACAGCAAATATAGCACATACTATTGACACATTTATCGATGTTTCAGTGAATTTTTAAAATTAACTTCAATGCGAAATTTACTTTTGGGTTGAAATGAAACGCCAATTCATAATGCAGAATTTGAATAGTGAGTTGCACGCTTATTTTCTTGTAGGAAAGTAGTACAATAAAAATTATTCTCTACCTTCACACTCACAGTCTACCCTGTTTCCGATGAAGATATGTTAAAAAAAAGAAAAAACAACTTCGAACAAAAAGTCAAGAGCCTAAATACAAAACTCTTAGTATTAACAAATAATATAGAGACAGTAAAAAATGTGAAGGATAGTGACACAATTCTTCAAAAGTTCGAATCTTCTCATTTATGTTCTGCGTGTCTTTATTTATGAAGTCATTGCCCGAAATAGGGAAAAATTTTTCACATTACCTACAGTTAGCGACGAAATGATTCGTACACCCACCAATGTTCAATACCTTTAGTCATTTATTAGAATTTAATCCTCTTTAAATTCTAACCCTTGATCGCTTTCTGACTCTTTATATGTTAAGTACATGAAAAGGAATTTAAATCCTAGTGTTCAAAACGAAAAATTTAATTTAACAAACGTAAAAATATCATCACACATAAAACGAAGAGACAAAAAAACTTCGTGTAGCAAAAAAGATCTGTTGTAAAGGTATCAATTCATGTAATTCCAAAGTATTCACATTTTTAGTTTATGTGCAGAGCATTGTAAAGTATTTATTTACCAGAACATTCTAGAAAGTTCCACTAACGAGCATAACGTGGTGCACAAACATCATTATTTTAATTTTCACTTTGACGGCAGGATGGTTAAGACAAAAGAGCTCAACGTTGACTTGAGGCAAAAGATTATTTACTTTCACAAGTCCAGTAATAGTTACGGAACTATTTCAAATTGCTTAGTTATCCCCAGATCGGCCGTCCAATATGTGTGAAGAATTTTGGACTACTCCGTTTGACGGCAGTTATCAATGGTCATGCCATTGATTATCATTGTTATTATGTTCCATTCTTCTACCTGTACCAATATTTTTGTCCATTCATTTTTTGCCAGATGTTCTTGTAAAATTTCTTAAATGAAATCTGTCGTTACTGACAACTGAGTTTTAAATATATTTTCGCATACTCTATGAAATTTATAAAGAGCTCGAAAACATCCGAGTTTTGAATCCTAAGAAATAACAAAAAGTATTGAATATTGTTGGGTGTACAAATAATTTCATCGCTAATTGTATTTCAAGGAAATACGGTATTAGTATTTTTAGAGTACTGAAATTTTATGCATGACTAGTATTTGCTGATATCATCTACAACAGGATTGCTACACAGGGAAAAGGGGAAGGGAATCTGTAAATTTCATGTAAGTTTTACTGTCTCATGCAAAAGTAATTTTTTTTCTCGAAGTTCATATGTTCAACTTTAAAATGAGAGCTTGGAGTGCATGGTAACTTTGAACATTCAAAGAGTCTAAGTTCAATTTATACTGCCGAGAATATTAGAGAAACAAGAAATGGCATAAAAAAGGGACTTTGAGGAAGCATTGATGCAATTTATGGACATGTACCGCTTGGTAAGACCCAATGAACGACCAGAATTTGCGAGCGGCTGAGCTGTAGACCCCTGCTGGGCCTCGCTGTGGCTACAAGGCCATGCGATTGGAAACTTTGTCGAGTCTACCATCATATTTAGACCTACACTCCTATTGGATGTGCCTCATTTATTTCTACATCGTATTTGCTCTTTGTCCTGCACTATACGAAACTGTGAGTTCAATCATCAGTTTTTGATTTTTCTAATATTTGTTTTTACTCTATAGTTAGACAATAACAGATGTTTCTTTGACACTGACTAAACTATTTTTACCAGATTATGGACTGCTCGTGTGTTTTTACGGTTTCACAATAATGAACACTGTCTATTTAAGAGTTTAGATTTATTTATTCATTTATTTATTTAATGAAAAATACTTTGAGTTTTGTCCTACAGCTGCGTGTTGCCTGGAATTTATTTCATATTTTCCAAAACAATTCAACAATTCTATTGGAATACAATAAGATCGATCGCAAATAACAGTAAATTTTATTGACAAATTCATTAACATATAGGAGATATAATATTATTACTGAATACTGTGCACTAACCAAAAATATATTTCACCACTTATCATTCTAGGAGTGAAGGGCATTCGACTTTAGATTACACACTGTTTCAGCAATACACACGCGCGCATAATTTAACAAACAAACAAACATCATTGAGCATTGAAGTTTTTACAGTTCTCTGTAAAAAAATTCCACTCCATCGTTATTTTTCTGAATATTAGTAAAACACGTGGACATAATTGTTTAGAAAACTTCAGTAGTGGTCTACAAAATCCACGTCCTATGAGTGCAAAATATCCATGTGGTTATATAGAACTATAAAAATTAGCTTCTAAAATATGCATGTGTTGCACTCCTGTTCTGACATATCAGGTTTCAGTTTTTAGATGCTTTGTTGAATTTGCATATAAATGTCTATTCCAAAATGAGTTATAGTTTTTAAATGAATTAATATATTGAAGAAAAATATGTTACTATTTCTTGAACATGTACGTAACGTCAGATTTATTCTCATATTAAATGCAGTGTGTTCATAATGCTCATGTTTTGGATAGTTTGTTCATTAACTGAAAACATTTCTACAAAAAGATACTAATGTTCTGTTAACTCTATAACCCACCTGATTTCCTCTAAACAAAAATGAAAAATCTTTACAAAAAATTTACAAACCTTTTCTTTTTGCATCTAAAATATATGATTTTGCTTGTTTAGCTCACTGACAAGGAGATAGGTATAAAAGTATATAAAAAAATTACTGATGTATTTCGAAAAAACTTAAAATAACTGTGGCGCTCGGCGATGCAAGATCTCAGAGAAGAGTTTCTCCTCGTGGGCATCATGAAAAATATTCTTTTGACCGTATACTTTCTGGCTTGGCTCTACTTGATCTCTCGATAAAAAAGTTTGCTTTAAAATAAATCGTAATTCGATTCGGTGTAAAGGGCAGGAACTACAAATCACCTTAGAGAGTTTGTAGATTCAGTACCAAGCGAAATAATTTCATATGAACTGCAGTTTATAATAAACATTTTATCATAAGGTTTATTGTAGAATTTCCAAAATATTCAAGTATTTCAACGTGTATGTATCAGCTCAAATAGAAGGATATTGCTAGGGGAAAGTAAGGAAGCCCATCAGAGGGTGAGCGGACGGAGCTACAGACGTAAACAAACGCAGTTACGAGATCCCAGCACCAGGTGTCCGTCGCCCAGCACCCTCTTCACTCCTGCTAGATAAACATTCAACTTGACGCCGCCAACCTTCTCGCTTCTCGACATGGACGCTAAAAAATCAGTTTTTTCAAAGAGACGAAAAAGCAGCGCCAGCCGTAAAAATCAACACAAATATTTTATCTACATTCAAATTTTTGCTGCATGACTGGCAGTGCGTTCACATATAAAAGTACACTTTTGTAAAATACTAGTTTGGTACATGTTCATGAAGGAAGTTACTATGCTAGTACCAATGTTAAATATAACATTATTTTATTTAACGTATGTACAGGGATAGTTCTGAAAATTCCACTTCATCAATAACAAAGCATGAGCCTGTTTAACTTTCAACAGTGGTTCTTGTTATTTAGCATTTGAAGTTCAACCCTTGTAAGACCACACATTGAGCTGTCACAGCGCTGATAGAGCAAACTCGTATCTTCCAGCAATGAAAACAAACCATCTAATGAAAGAACATGCCAACATTTAGTCAACACCCGACACGTTAGCTGTTGTTCCTAGTTGCGGCATTTTTCAGCCATTCATTGAGACGTCCGATGTTAAAGAAAAGGTGAGGCCTCCGCCGGTGGTCTCAGACTGATAGCTTTTGACGCCTCTTACTTTCCATCCTCAGGAAAAAAACTACAATTCTATTTAATTTAAAAACCTGACGTTTGATAGAAAACTTTTTTACCATTCTGATTTTTCGAACGTCTTACTTCATTACATTACTTTACGTACATTGTATTGTACATGGTCATTATAATTGATAAATTCTTCCTCACTAGAGCACTAGTTACCATACTTTTTTACTACAAATCCTTTTTCAGTTTAATCCAGTGACTTAGAAAGTTTTTTAATATGAAGTGAAACAAAGTAAAAAAACTTTAACACCTGAACTCAAAGTAAGCTCGATTCTTTCATGAAGAAATTTCTTCACCTTGTTGGCTTGACACAAGTCAATAACGCACATTGGGCGTTCTTTGCATATCCCATAGTGCGTGTTCTGACCTGGCTGGATTTGTTCATAATCTATCAAAAGATTAAAACAATGAATCACAATAAGTCTCGAGGAATTGAAAATCTTTCACTCTTCACATGTTCTACAACACTTCATGGTTGGCAATCGCGCTTCAATAAAGTTTCCTATGCAGCTAGCGTACTAAGGTAATCTTATAACAGATGAGCGCACAAACTGGACCATGTAAGCTAACTTCTCTTCTGAGTTAAATCCACGAGCATGTCTTGCTAGTGTTCAAGCAAATGTCTTTACTCTGCCGTATCATGATGACCGAATGTTCTCCCGCAGAGCTTATGCATGCTATTTTTAATGAGGGGAAAGTTGGTCTTAGAGTTGTTCGAAAGAGACTCAGGATTCAAACCCACAAAGGCTTAAATACCAAAATGTTCGAGAATCCATGCGATCATGCTGATATTTATTTTTCTTAAACAAATTGTATCGCTATGATTATTCACACACTGGATCAATTGGCACAATCGAAAAACAATAACAAATATCAGTGACTTCACTGAGATAGCTGTGACGATGCGTTACTCCTGCTATAGATCGTAATGTACAATTTTGGAGTTCTTAAAAATGGAATAAGAAACAGAATAAAGTTTTATATGGGTCCTAAGGTGTATTTTGTGATTTGCATTGGGAGACTTGGAAAAATGAAAGTTTAGAGTCGCTCGGTCGGTTGGAGTCTGTTGAATGACCCGACGGTGGCCTGCCTCGACTTTCAGGAGCCCCGCCGGGTGATGATGTACCCGCAGAGTCGCTCCCATGCGTCCCGCTGACAGACCAATTGCTTCTCCCAGCACCAGGCGAAAATGCCTCGAGTGTAGTGCCAAAAACAGCGTCTTATATTGTTCACCATTTTTGAAATACTGATATGTCAAGCTCTCTGCTGGAAAAACTTGCAATTAATACTAAAAGTGCATTTACAGGTCCACCTAAAATCAAGAATAGAATAGAATAGAATGAGGCTATAGGAACGAACCTTCTGGCCCATTCTTGGGTCGGATAATTACTTCGATAATTATTCGGTTGTTTTACCCAAGTCCCATGCCGTATTTCTAGCCGCGTCAACCATGTCGGCAGCGGGATTCGAACCCGGGTCTTTCCGCTCGCAAGCAGACTCGCTCACCAGTCGACCAAGCTGGTGATAGTCGACCAAGCTGGTGATGCGCAGACAATATCTATTCAAATCAAAGTTAACGTAGAACCAAGTTTGGCAAGACACAGTTTTAGACGACATCCACTTACTCAACTACTCCAATGGACGCTGAGGACAAATACTACAACTAGTACATCAACAATGTCAACTATCACTTGGATGTTGGAGCAAAAAATCGAGTTTGATGCTTATATGTTTCCTAACAATGAACTTTCTTTTCTCAAAGGATCTTAGATTTCATCTAAAGATAATACTTCTGGATAAGCAGTGAGCACTTCGTCTAACTATGCATGAATATCGTTTACCCTCTTGGCCAGCAGCTCTTTTGATAAACATCGCTCGTCGATCGATAATTTTTA
This sequence comes from Trinorchestia longiramus, assembly GCA_006783055.1. Classification (NCBI taxonomy): domain Eukaryota; kingdom Metazoa; phylum Arthropoda; class Malacostraca; order Amphipoda; family Talitridae; genus Trinorchestia; species Trinorchestia longiramus. The sequence continues at coordinate 28,776 of VCRD01000089.1, forward strand.
CGAGGGAAAGTCACGCTGGGTAATGGATGCTCTCCAAGACATAGATTGGTCTCTACGTTGACTCTGAAATTAAGCTTCCTCTGCTACATATAAAATGGAAGCATAATAGTACTTGCGTTGAATGCATTCGCATGAGTTGTGGCGTTTGTAGGTATGATAGGTTACCATTTAAATTTTACAAGAAGTCACTGTAGTGTTTGGCCCTGTAAAATATTTTAAACTGCACCTTGTTTTTCATAAATCATTTCGGGAGCGTTCAGAGACTATTGATAAATTTTTATTCCACTTTTTAACTTACGGTATGAATTATTCTGTAGTCAAAAATATGACGATTTACACAAATATTATTATCCATGTTAACTAGTTTCAGTTTAATTCATTCCATTTGGAAAGAAAAAACTCGACGCTGACGTGAAGGTTTCGAAGTTACAATTAAAAACAAAGAAGCAGTTTAAACTCGTCAAAATAAAATAAAAATTAAGTAATGATGTTCAAATATCAAAATTTAAAGAACGCTTACCTTATTTAACAAATAGGAATTTGCATCATTACTTACTATACGCGATTCGTGTTCAAACGACAATCAGTGGCGTGTTTGTCGTGGTCTGTGAACGTGAATGTCTATTAATACTTAGATACACACGAGCTGTGATGTTCAAGCTTCACAATCTGAGGCATCTTCGTCGTGGTCTGTAAACGCCAGTCAACGCCGATCAAATAGACCGAGTGGGTCTGGAAACGCTTCATGGCGGTTTGTGTACTGAAGTCATTTGCGACTGTGGGCTAATGCCTCAGCTCTCAGTAGAGTGAGAGGCGAGACTGCCTATGAACTTGCAGATGCTCTCCACTCATGCGTTTTCTTCGCATTTGTAGATGCGAAAAAACTTTCGCTCTATCATGTTTTTACATAAACTCCATATATTATCAACGATTTTCCATGTAATGTATTATATATAGGCGTCAGAAATCGCTTAGAATTTCGGGATGAGGTTGTATCTTGTTTTACAATGAGCGGTAGTATAAATAAAGAAAAATTAAAATCTAGAACATTATTCGTAATGCAGAGGATGCAAAGATGATGTGCAATGGCATAAAGGATAGTTTGAACAATTTTTTCCTCTACTCTATATGATTTTTCAATTTCTTACAACAAACTTCACAAACCATAACCAAATAGAGAAAAACAAAAATACGTCATGAAAGGCGTGGAAATGAGGGTAAATTGTTTTATTAATTTGGAAACAAAAGCTCATCAACCAACGGCGCTAAAATGTGATTGTATGATTTACTGGAGTGTCATAATATGGAAAATTATTTTCGCGCATGGGTATTAACAAATTCGAAACTGGATGAAGGAAGTATAAAAGTACTGCCAGCTGAGAATGAATTTAGTATGATGGTCAGTAAAATTCGACATAGACGGTCGTAAGCAAGCTGCCAAATTTAGATATATTGATCAAGTCATCTTATTTCACAGTGTTATAATGATGTTTTTTGTACATTTTCAACACAAATGTGAATCACTCTCATTTTAATATGAATCGTGCATTGTCATTTAGAGTTAATTCGAAACATGATGTTCCATCTAATCGTATTCTCTTAAATAGTTACTTGTATGCTACTGAAAATAATATATTACTTACGAACTCTACTTTTAAAGTACTTGAATGAAAAACTTTTTTGGAGTATATAAAGTACTACTCACCTTTTTAAAGAAGAAATGTACTTACTTACTAACGAAGAAATGTAAACACACATAATGTTGCTGTACATGGTTTTTCGCATTTTGGTAGATACTGACCATAACCCTCCCTCATTTTTGTCTGAATGATGAAGAACTTGGATTCTAGTCAAAGAGGAAAACCCAGCAATATACTAGATGGTTATTTTAGTTTTTTTTGACACCTTCGATGCCAATATCTGGATTCTGTAGGGCTCGAGAAAGCCTCACATTTGCGTGGAAGTCCTAATGATGTGTTTACTCGACCACCAAAGGACGTACAAGAACAGATGTAATCCGAGGTGTTGGTGTTGGCCATTAATGGGTGAACGGTGGGCACTAATGGTGCGAATTACGTTGCACTTATCGCATTGGGAGCGGATTGTGCCAGTAATGCGCCCGCCGCACGACGCCAAATAACACACAACACGTACGTCCTGCGTCGACTTATTAACCCAACAATTGCATGAGAGACTACTTCTTGGTGCTCCTGCACAGCTTGTGCAATCCTTCAGCAGTAATGATGAGGTGCTTTACATTCAATGATATATTAGGGAAATTACAGACCTAACAGTCATCACTGAAAAATCTTGTATTTTTACATTTTTTTGCAAACTGTAGGTGCTTTACATTTAATATTAAAAAATATGAAACATATCTGATCTCATCGGAAACATTGAAAGTTCATTATCCATTGAACTTTGAGTGCTGTTTTGAACCCTACCGAACATAACACCACCTTTCAAAAACTCGGTTTCAGCTCCTTCACTATTATTACATGTCATCAGAGCCAATTAAAATAAATAAAGTGAGCAGTATCAACAAAGTATACGATCGTAATAAAGAGTGAACAGTGACATTTCTGCATTTACCGCGTACGTTTTTTTCACTCAAAATTCATGAAATGCGAAACATAGCGTTTCATCAGATGTGAACGCTGATGCCACAGGTGCATAGATCACGAACACCGTCCAGGCGGAGATCAAGGGTGCCCTGGCGTCATTTCTTGTATTTGCTTCCTCTGTTCGGGTCTTAAAACAACACGAACGGGATACTAGGCACACAGAGTACCATAGCCATGAGCCCTTTGTGTGCAGCATCGAGCTCTGTGCCACAACCACGGTGCTTCTCAGGTCGTATGATTGCCGGAGAAGAGATGTCAGTCCTACAAACGAATTGCCCTATTATGCTTCAGTCAACTGTTTTCGATGCACCGGTTCTTTGTAAAAAAAAGGGTTTAGGGTGCAAGCATTAGGATTCATGTTGTGTTGTCAAAAAAGAATAATGCTAAGGAAAACAAACATACAGTTCCGCTCGCATGAGAAATAAGAATAATAAATATGATGAGCGTAGCTGATCGAAGTAAAGTATGAGCAAATCCAAATTAGTAAAATGACGAGTTAAAATTACAAGACCAATCATAAAAATATTTTTTATTTTATGATCGATACATAATAAACCAAAATCTATATTTTAGAATACTCTAGGGTAAGTAATGTGAAACTATCTTATTGGACGTAGATGTAATCAGCACTGCCTGTAATATGTGATTCGTGTCCTAATTACATTTACTGTATGTGCGGTTTGTACTAATTACTGCAAATACTCTAATATATAAGTAAATTTAGTTCAGTTAGATACATATAACCCATTATAAATATATGTATATATACATTTATTTATATATACGTATATATGATAGATTTAAAATGAACACAAATCAGTGTAAAGTTTTCGAAGCCCATTTTCAGTCTGTGAGTCAAAATTTATCATTATTTCTTGAATTTATTAGCATATCAATTAAAAATTATATAACGCTATGCGCTTGTTTCATTTTTGAACGCCAAATGTGCATAAGAGTCATAATGATTATCAAATGAAGTAATTGCAGTACATACAGGAGGTAATTTTGTTGGATATATACATATTTCATCCCTATTAATTTCAAAACGGGAAAATTATTTTTGTTTAAATTTCGTAGCGGAAACTATCCACAGATATTTATACCTTTGAAGACATAGATCAGAAAAAAAATCCATGATATTAAAAAGTGACCAGTCAGTGGTTGCTTTATTGCTTACTGGATCCATGATCTACACTTCACTGAGCAAGTTTTGGTTATAACATTTTTTATTGTTGACCGAAAATACTGGAAAAACTTATTTTCAGTATTGCATTTATTCAGAAATAAAAAACTCATGTTTTTAATAAAAAAATGAATATACTATCGAAAACCTATAATAGTTGTTCTTCTCGACTATGCCTCAACTTTATACCAAATCGAAATTTCTACATACGCGATTAATTAAGTTTTTTTAGCATGATTTTACCAAATAGAATCATAGAGTGAACGATAAATTTGCATGGCTTCATCACCTACATATGTATATTGTCATACAATTCGCTTATTGTTTGAAAATTGTTAAATACTTTGTAACCCCTCAGAAAACAGTGACAACTAATCAGGCTCTATAAAAAGCAATGAATGATTAAAATAACAAAGTTAATTTAACCATACAGAAATGCTGTTTAAAAGAATTTGTATAGATTGAGACATAATCAGCTAAATCAACTCTATAGGATAAATGTTCACATTTTATATCATGATGAGTAGAGTAATTCATTTTTTCCTGACCCGCAGGACCGTCGCAAAATGAAAGCTGTTGCTGGTGCTGCTGTTTGAAAAGGAGTTTTGTCGCCCTATAGACGCAGCTCTTACTGTCTGTCTATCCGTCTCTCCTGATCGTGTGATGTGTCGGCTGTGTTTGTCCGACCGAACTCCCTTCTTCTACAAAATGAGTAGAGTTGTAATCTCTAATGTTGAATAAAAATCTTCCTGGCTACCTTGGGTCATTCAGCGCTTTAGAGAGTAATTCTCCCGTTTGTTTGTCTCGGAGTTTGAACGTCTAAAGATTAGGGATACAATGATGAACATTAAGTGGTGCCAAGTTATAACTGTCAAGCATCGTATTACATCCACTTCTGTTCACTATACTTAAGTTGGCTGAAAGAACATTATTATGTTTCTAAAAAAGTATTCTGCTCAGAGTGCAAGAAGTAAAACTCCTGATTGAAATTTAGTTCAACTTCACACTTTCAAAACACCAGTCTACGCAAAAAAAACATGAAAGCACTTATTACCACACTTTGTCTACGCACTAATTTAAATCCATTATTAAGTAAAAAAGAAGTACAAAAATGTGAAATGTTGTTAAATTTTTTCCCCTGAGGCAAACATAATTGACTTCATGATACCTGCCTGCCTAACCATCCCCTACCCAGAAAAGAACTAGGAGATAATTGCATAGAAGCAGTTTCTAGCAAATTCATTCATTACTGTTTTTCAATCTATGATCTGCATTTCCCTTCATTTATTTGTTGAATATGTTGTGCTACATTTCCGATTTTCCAACGGATAATCTATCCTTGGTAACAATTTTTCAAGATTTAAGCATAACGCTTAGAATACATGAAGAGACTTCATATTTTACAAAATGTACAGGGTGCCCATCAAGTCTCTTTTCACAAAATTAATTATAGAAGTAAACGAAATGATGCACACATGGAAATTTTTGTACATTGAGAATTATACATTTGAACCGTTTCACCACATTTGATTAAGAAAAATTGACCAATGATTCAATTGCATATGATCCCACCCCGCAGATTTACTTTCAGACTATTTTGCTGAACTTTCCCAGTCACCTTTGGGCGTTCTGATCTCCATGTTTACGCATTGTGATGGTTTAGTTTCCCTGACGCATGAAAACATACATCATTGCTAAAACAAACTCTTGGGATGAATGTTTCATTCTCAAAAAATCATTCCAGCATGTTAACTGAAAACTCCGGATCGAATACAAGTAAGCGTTGCACTTTGTAAGTGTACAATCGCAACTTCTTGTGTATGACCTTGTGTACTGTTGAACAGGAGAAAGTTTACCTTACACTATCGATAGTTTCCTCAGGTATTCGTGGTCACTCACACCTCTCTTTATCTAACATTGTATCTGTCTCCATTAAATCCTGGTGCCATCACGAATTAATAGACGTGATGGTGGATCTCTTACATACTTAGTTCTGCAGTTTCGCTGATTCTGTTTGGTTTTTAGGAATTCATTCAACAGTGTCACTACCTTTTACGACTACAAAATTTCTCAAACCAACAAATACAATGAGATTAAAAAATTATATTTAATGAGTACTATAGAAGAAGTCTGATAAAAATATCTTATCGATTGCATTGATAATAAATTTCTTAAAATGAAAAGAAACTTTGTAGGCACCATGTACAAAACCTTCATTAAATTTTGTTTGAAATATATAATTGATTGTTGCTGTCAATACGTTTACTTACATTTATTATCAGAGCATAAGATAGCTGATAAAATGTTTGAACGATAAAACTACAAGTTAGGAAATTCAACTGGAAATTATTCTTTCTCGGCGTTGGAAAATATTCAAACAAAAGGGTGCAGTTTAGAGGCCATCCAATGATAAACTTACGGGGTTATTTTTCTTTTAAATGGTCATTTGAAACAAAAGCATGAGTTTTATTTCATCAATGAAAATCATGACTTATTATTGGCCTAAGACTATTCTTGTTCTAAGACAAAGATTAGAGAGTCAAAGAAGTTCTTACTCTAATACATATTACTGTATGTACATCTGTGCACGAGTTGATTTGCATCAGAATATGGGACACAGTAACATTGAAATCCTATTTTGATGCCCTCAGTTTATCTGACACGCCTTTGTTATACAAAAAAAGCGTCAGGCACAATATTCTTCAGAAACGTGTCATGATCATCTACACGTGTGTCAGATGTATGTAGTATCTTGCGTTTTATGCATCACTAGTCGTAGCTAAGTTGGATGACTAATGAACAAGTATCAAAAGAAATTGCGTAATTACAAGTTCAAGTACAGTGGATCTTTTGTAGGCGATTATTTACAACATTTTAAAATTTCTAAGCAAAAACACAATCACTAGAAGTGGTACGGATCCCTCCTTTCTAGCTCTTACACTGTTCTGATTAAAACGTAATTTCCCTTATTTCTCTACTCCAACTATAAATTCTCAGGGTTACAACTCGAACAATTCCTGAGTTTACTACAATCATGATTGATGTTTCAAACGTTGTCTTTTTGCCTGCTCTAAAACGTCTTTCTTCTTATCATCATAACACCCACCATTATTGAAAAACTACAAACTATTAGTGTTTTTATTGAGTTTTAAGGACTAAATATCTATTTGTTTTAAGGTCAAACTTCAGCAAAGTTGAACACACTAAAATGTGATCATTGATGTAAATGCGGATACGGTAAATTAAGTAATAAATGATTATCATACAAGATTTATTCGAAATCAAACAGTGTCGTTGAATTCATCTGGATTTCCTCTGGATTCATTATAAATTTCATGTACTGAGTATGTAGAAATTTCTGGGATGAATTATTGAAAGAATTAAGGCCAAATATCGAAGTTCCCCGCCTTCCTCCGATAGCAAAGTTTTTGACAACCCTTGGCTTAAAAACCTCGACAGAGGATAGATTGCGAAGTTATTACGAAGTACATATATGAGAGTTCTTGCTCGTAAGTTATTGTTCTTTATTGACTTGAGTGTGACAGTGCATATATAAAACGCGTGGAATTATGATACATTACCGATAAAGTAATAGACGTGAACAAGGTTCAACCCTCTACCGGGCACCCATAAAATACTCGAGATATCAAAAATTCCTTTCGGGGTCGTAACTACATGTATATCTAAGACATTTTCATTCGTGAACATTTTTTTCATTTGAGGCAATAATTACATGCAATGGTCCGTCAATGAAGTGACCCGTGTGGGCTACCCACCCGGCTTACGGGGAACTATGTTAGGCCCGACCGGGATTCTTTGCCCGGTCTACGGATAACCATATACCGAGGGAAGCAAAATAATACAACACGTTGATTAAATCGCCAGATTGCACATTTATAGACCACATACAAATACAAAAATTGGACTATATATGAGCAATAGTATAAAAAGGTTGATAATATATCTACAACACACAAATACTGAATTGAAAAAATGTATAGGAACATGTATAATAAATACGTGAACAAAAGTTTACAACATATTTCAAGACATACATATATTAATACTTCGTTGAATGACCCTTATTATTAATTATGGCTTCGAGACGTTTATAGTAGTTCACTAACAGCCTTTTACAAGTTTCGGGCGTAATCTTATTCCATTCTTCAATGCAAATTTCTTTGAGTTCAGTGGTGTTATTGGGACCTCTTCTAAATCCTCAATTTTAATTCCCTCCACAAGTTTTCGATCGGATTCATGTCTGGGGATTGATTTGGTCATCCTAAAATGTTTATCTTCTTCATCCTCAACCATTCCTTGGTTTCGTTTGCAGTATGCTTTGGATCGTTGTCTTGTTGGAATTTCCATCCACGTTTCAATTTTAACAAGTGAGCTGAAGGTAGGACTTACTCTTCCAATATTTCACGATATTTGCTGCCATTCATGGTTCCTTCAGTGATGGGAAGTTTACCTACCCTCGATGAGCTGAAACATCCCCACACCATGATTGAGCCACCTCTAAACTTAACAGTGCGTATGGTGCACTTTGGTTTATACTCTTCGTTTTGTTGCCTCCAAACATGGTTTGTGCTGTTTCTCCTAAATAGTTCGATTTTGGTTTCATCTGACCACAGTACTGAGTTCCAAAACGCTGCTGGCTTGTTCAAATGGTCGTTGGCATACTTCAGCCTGGCCTTGACGTGACGTTTCTGTAGAAGAAGTGTCTTATGAGGGATGCAGGAGCAAAGACATTCAGGGCGTAGTGCCCTGCTGATTGTGTGTTAGCTGGCTTCAATCCCAGATGCCTTGATATCATTCTCCAATTCTTCACGAGTAGTTTGAGGCCTTTGCATTGCTGTTCGGATTAATTTTCGAGTAGCACAGTCGTTAATCTTCCGAGGACGGCCAGTTCGAGGCTTGTTGAGGGTCGTATTCCGGCATTTCCAGTTACTTATTATGGTTCCAACCAAAGCTATGGGAACACACAGTTGTGTACTTATCTTCCGATAACCCAAACCTTCATTATGGAGCTCCACAATACGTTCACGAAGATCTTGGCTGATGTCCTTATTCTTACCCATGCTTATGTGGCGATACGTGTTTTTACCACACAATTACTTAATGCAACAACATACACACGTAATCGCACTAGAGGGACTCTAATCCTCTGAATACATATGTTAAAAGATATTCCCAGTACTTCTTTTCAATGGCAAGATGAGGGTAATGATACACACAGAAAATTTAATACATGGTATTCTAAAATTCACGAGATGGGAAATGTGAGTCATCTACCACATTTTGGCATTTAACCCACAACATGACATCCTATTGAACAGTGCATCATTAATGGATTCACATGGACAATACTAATATTAACTTGCCATTACACTGGAGATTCGTTGCTGATGGTAGGCTTCAATGTTAACACGCACAATTACGATACATAAACAATCACGCTAATTATTCCCCTTCCCTTTCCTTAATACTCCGCAATCAATTCTTCCCTCATCATACACGGTTAAGTGTACGTGAAAAATCTGCTGCTATTCGTCGGTGTGATACTAAATTAATTCCCCCTTAATCACTTCTACACCTATTCCACTCATACCTCTAAACTTATGCCTATCCCCTCAATGTTGATCTGGCTGCACAAGGCTACATTGCTGTTGAGATCTAATTCCCCAGTCTAAGTCCTAGTCCCCTCATCTATCCCTACTACCGCTTTTATATGAGCCTTGCTCCTCCCAAGTGCGTTTTTCCAATTTCCCTATTTGTCCAATGGTTTCAATAGGTTTCTAACGTTTGTGATTTACCCCGCCCACTTTTTAATCGCCTGTTTGCGCTGCGGGTACAACGTAGCGGTCTTTATAGTTTCACACCTCTACGTAATTCAACACTTCGAACCTTCTCAAGTGCAGGCACTCGTTTGTTTCCCTTCCCTCGAATTTACCTTTCGGTTAACCTCTCAACACTTGATACCTTCAGCTAGAGAGTATCACAACAGCGAATACTCCTCAAACATATACTTCATACAATGCAAACCTATGAATATGTCATAACTCTCATGACACTTACGACGTTTCAGAACGAGAGCTACTGTACCGATGATACATTTTTGGAGATGAATGCTGACGAAATTTAGGTTGCCAATTACTAGAATGTATTAGAACATTCGGAAATAATCCTACAATAATTTTCATATATAATATCGAGAAAATAGTCGGTTATTGTAAACTTTTGTTCACATAATACTCAAAGATAAGATTGCAACCGCTACAGACCACCATATCCCAAGAAAGCGAATTAGGCCAACTAATAACCCTCCTTGGTTCACACAAGAGATTAAACGCCTCATCAATGCAAGACAACATTCGTACAGAAGACTCAAACGATACCAAACAGAACCCAATCGTCAAGAACATATCCACGCCTGCAGGGCTGTTAAGCGAACGATAAAATCTACCAAACGAAATAAAGAAATTACAGTTGCAGCACAAGCTAAAACTAACCTGAAAAGCTTCTACAAATATGTGAACGACAGACGACTCAAAAGAGACACTATTGGACCACTGATTGATTCTCAGGGCTCAACGCAAAGGAACAACAAACGCAAAGCCAAAATTCTTAATACATACTTTATTTCTGTGTTCACTCACGAAGACTTAACTGAAATCCCGCAACCTCATGTTTTAAACACTCAGGAAATCCAGTCAGATGGCGTATTTACAGTACAGTAGAAGAGGTAGAGGAACAGCTCAGCATTTTAAACCCATATAAGTCAACCGGACCCGATGGCCTTGGTCCCCGGATACTCAAAGAAACAGCCGAAGTAATAAGCGATCCTCTAACAAACATCTTCAATCGATCTCTTGAAACTGGGATAGTTCTAGATGATTGGAAGCGCGCAAATGTCACTCCTATTTTCAAGAAGGGGAACAAACAAATCCCTAATAATTATCGTCCAATCAGTCTAACATCTGTCATCAGCAAAACAATAGAAAGACTACTTAAAGTCCGTATAACAAAGCACCTTAATGAC